>AYEL01073436.1:0-49626 GCA_000484575.1 Olivierus martensii | reverse complement strand
TTTCTTTAATGCTAAAATGTAAATTATTTTTTTTTATTTTAATGAATACAAAACATTAGGAAAGGATTATCTTTTCATTGCATGTTAAATATAATATTCTGTAAAAACTGATCAAAGAGTAAAATTAATAAGATAGCTTAACATAACAGTAGGAAATCTTTCATTAGAAACTAAAATTGATAATTCATACTTAAATAAAAAAAACACAATCATAGAATTATTTTAATCATTTAGTTGGAAAACAATTTCTCCCACAAATAAAATACATAATTTATAAGTTAGTAGTAGATAAGCTTTAATTATATACAATACAGTATATGTTAAAACAAATTATATATCTTAATTTAAGCATGTAAATTAATAATTATTAAAATATCTTATTGCAAGAATTCCAAATAGCATCAGACTTTTATATAAGTTAAGTATAGCTTAGAATTTCATATGAGTGAATCATATAAAATGAATTACCGGTAATTTTGAGTTTCATCAGATTTAAATGGTGAACAATGATATGAAAAAGTTTAATTGAAATACCATATATGAACAAATTGCAGAATAAAATCCTACAAGAAAAACTATTTGTTTTAAACAACTGTTATCAAAAATAACAAACTTTGTTACTTACTATTTGAAGATTTCATTCATGATGACTGTTTTTGAGGAATTTTCTAAGAAAGTATTTTCATATTCATGTTAATTCATTATATAAATATTGCTTGCACTTAATATCATAATTAAGTATTCTCATCTTTAGATTTATTTCTAATAAAATACTTTTATTCATTTCTATTTTAATTTTTAATAATTCCTTTAGTAAGAATAATATATAAATAATTTTGAAGATTCTTAAACTTAATATTGTATTTTGGATATTGGAAGACCAAAGTACAGTTTCTGAATAACAAATACATAGGCAGTAATATATTTATAATTTGATAAACCTAGCAATTTTCAATACTTATATTTATAATTAAATCAGCAGTGATAGACTTTTCTGTTGAAATAATTTTTATTGATCTAAGAAAAATTATAGGCAAAACAATTATAGACATTCTGCAACTAACATTAAATAGAAAATAATCATTATCATCAAATTTATTTTTTTGCCTAGTGTCATTGATTGTTTTCTACCTAATAATAGTACATAGACATAAAAATAATAATACTCAAAAGCCCTTTAGGAGTCAAAAGATTTTATTCAGTAACGTTTTCAATGCACTTGGTGTCTTCTTCAGCTGCTACAACACGAAGAAGATGCCAAGTGTGTTGAAAATGTTACTGAATAAAATCTTTTGACTGCTAAAGGGCTTTTGAGTATTATTATTTTTAGTCTGTGTTTAGTGCAGTCTTATTGAACTTATAGTATATAGACATTTTAATAATCCTCTACAGAGACCATTCTAATAAATGTTTTACAGGGATCAAACTTGGCTTTTCAATAATAACAATTTTTGCATTTCACAGTTTATGTATTTAGTATATACAGTTGTCTTCAAAAATTTACTAACCTTACAAAACATTTGTAGTTTTTTGAATAAAACAAAACACAAATGACTTAATAAAAATTTATCCTACACCAAAATTTTCTCCTCAGAATGGGAAATGCATATAGCATTATTTCAAAATAATTCATTTTAATTTGCAGAAAATATCACCAAACAAAAAATAATGTACAAATTAAAAATATTCACATCCTTACAATTAATAGTGTATTGTTGAACCTTTTGCAGTACTTTAAGATGATTGGGATAATCCCTAATAAGCTATTTACATATGTCAATAGGAATTTTAGACCATTCTTCAATGCTAATTGTTCCAATATACACAATTTTTTAGGATGACTTTTGTGTACAATTATTTTCAAGTGATGCCAAAGATTCTCTATTGGATTAAGGTCTGTACTTTGATTGGGCCATTCCAGAACATTGCTTTTGTTCTTCTCCAGTCATTCTTGCATAGATTTTGATAAATGTTGGGATCATTATAAAACTGGAACAACCAATTGTGCTATATAAACCAAGTTTTCTGGCAGAGTGCTTCAGATGATCAATTAATATCTTTTGATACACAAGAGAATCCATTGTGCTATGGGTTACATCTCTAGTCCTGTTTACTGAAAAACAATCCCATAGCACAGTACTCCTGCCATCATATTTCATAATAAGAATAGTATTTCTTTTTACAAATGCCTCATTCTTCTTTCTCCAAACATAACATGATAAAACAATTCTATTTTTGTTTCATCACTCTATAATACTTTACTCCAGAAACAATAATCATTTTTGTGCTGTTTGGTAAACCTCAGTTGATTATCCTTATGACATTTGGTGAAGGAGTGGCTTCTTCCTTGGCCTGTGATCAGCTACACTGTCAGCACACAACTTGTTGTTGACTCAAAGATATCAGTTTCAACTTTGGAAAATTCAGTCTTAATATCTCTGGCAGTCAATCCAGGATTGGTAGTATTTGATAATTGGCACAATGGTTGAAATTGAAATTATCATTTTGGAAATCTTATAGCCATTTCCAAACAGATAAAGATTGACAATTTTGGTCCTGAGTTCTTTACTTTTGCCCATGCTGACTATTACTGCACACTGAATATAGAAAAAATACAGCCACTTCTATACCTTTTTTGTTGAGAGCTCTTAGTAAACTGGTTACATGAAAATATGCAAATTTTTGTGTGGATAATATCATTTTTAATTGAAAGAGCATAAATACTTTTAAATTTGTGCATTATTTTTTGTTTGTAATATTTTCTGCAAATTAAAATGGATTATTTTGAAATAATGCTTTATTTATTTCCCATTCTAAGGAAATAAATAAACCTTTGATATAGGATAAATTTTTATTAAGTTATTTGTTTTTCATTTTATTCAAAAAAATACAAATATTTTATACAGTAGAATATGCAAACTTTATGATGGTAACTATATATATATAATAACCAGTGCCAGATTTACCAATAGGCTGCATCCTAGGGCCCCAAAACTATCAATATCAATCAGTTTTCAACTTTTATAAACTTTTAATAAGAAAAAATGGGTTTTTATTAAAGTGCTATAGAAAGTAAAATTTTAAAGGTTCTTTATAAGTTAAAAGGAGCCTTTAAAATTAGACATAGCTGATTTGAATTTTTAAGGGCCCCAAAGCCTTGCTCATCCTAGGGCCCCTAAAAATGCAAATCCGGCTCTGATAATAACGCACTACAGCAGTTCTAGATGAGTATTGAAAGTTGTATACCTTGATTATCCCAAAGATGCAGAAATGTTCAAATCTATCAAACCAATACACTGCTCCATTTTCGTAAAAACCAATGATTAAGTGCTTCGAGCAGGGAAAAAAAAACTATGTTTTCAGAAAATCAAAACTCTTTTTATTAAATACAGCACTTTCAGCTCTACCGAGCCCTCTTCAGTATTTAAGAACAATAAGCAATAGCTATCATTAACAAAACAATGGTTAATACTAAACAGTTATGTTCTAAATTGAATTTAGAACATAACTGTTTAGTATTAAGCTCAAAGCGCTTAATCATTTGTTTTTACGAAAATGGAGCAGTGTATTGGTTTGATAGATTCGAATAGACAAACTGAGCCAGCGATAATTAAATGGAGAATCAATAAGAAGTTAGTTAGATTGAAAGAGAAGTTTATGTTTCTTCAGCAGTGTAAAATTAATAATGTCCTATTGATGTCGATATATAGGATTAATTTATCTACTAACTCTAAGAGCCTCCATAAGAATGTTAAGGAAAGATGTTTAAGGACAGCTATTTTAGATTCAAGAAGAGATATTTTTAGATGTAAGAATAGCCAGAAGCACCATATTATACCGACTGGAGAGGTAGAAGAAGGAGAGAATGATATGTTAAATGCAATTGAAGGTTATAGGAATAAGATACATAATGCCTATATTAAAAAGTTGAAGTGGATCTTTAAACACCAAATTAATAGAAAAAAGAGAAAAGAAAACTGGAAAGTATAAAAATAATAGGTGACATAGTGTTGTCACAGTTTGTTAAGGATGTATACTCCTATGGACCCAATAAAATAGTTACAGAACCATGGGAATGGACAAAAATAGCAACACAAGTAGAGCCGATTCTAAAGAAATGTAATGCAGTAGAAGCTGAAAGGATTAGATAGATGATGTCCAACAACGCAGTGAAAAACAAGAGGAAGATGAAAGCGCCTTTTATAGAAAAGTGAAGAGAGCGGCCAAATGGCTTACAGAGAACAATATCATGTATGCCAGAGATGATATGTCAAAGGCAATAGTGCTACTAAAAAGAGAAATATATTGTGATTTTATAGAAGATTATATTGAAACATCGGGCATGATAAAGTTAAAAGGGGATCCAATAGAGAAGATAGTACAACGGCTTGATAAGATTCTGAGAGCTAAAAAGTGCCTGCATTTTATCAGAAAAATTAAAGTAATATCACCAAAATCACCCAGGATGTTCGCATTTATAAAAATGCATAAATCGCCAATCGGGATCCGACCAGTTGTCGAAAGGAGAGACGCACCCACATATAGGGTAGAAAAAGCACTGGCAAAATGGTGTAGACCAGGGGTGGGCAAACTTTTGGGAGAAAGGGCCACATTGCATTAATGAAATATAGCCTAGGGCCGCACTTTCCCAATGATCCCTATTCTTCACAATCTGACTTCCTCGACGAGGTCGGCCGGATTGGCCGCGTGTAAACGCTTCGGCTTTCCACTCTGGAGGATCCCGGTTCGCATCTCGGGTCCGGCGTCCGGCGCCCATGATAAAATTTTCAAAGGGTGGGCTCTTTGAAAATTTTATCATGGGATCCGGGCCCGGTCCATCGATCTCTGTCCTCCACAATCCGGCTGGACCCCCCGCAGGGATGAGCAGTCTGTGGAAGGGCTTGTTTCGCCCCACCACATAGTATTCTAAAAAGTCGATAAAATAAATTCAATTTTAGAAATGCTTGGCGGGCCGCAAGCGGCCCGCGGGCAGTGTGTTGCTCATCCCTGGTTTAGACTTTTCATGGCGAACGAAATACGCACTCGCCGATTTATTGTCTATACCAACATTTCTCAAACATTTTTCATTCACGACCCCATTTTTCATTACGAGATTTTTCGCAACCCTTTTTCATTCATGACCCCATTTTTCATTACGAGATTTTTCACGACCCCAAGTATTAAATATAATGAAAATCCGATATACTAGAGTAGCGCTTCTCAAACTCTTTTTATTTACATTTTTAATTACGAGATTTATCTCAAACTTTTTTCATTCATCACCCCATTTTTCATTACGACATTTTTTGCCAACTTTTTTCATTCATGACCCCATTTTTCATTATGACATTTTTCCCGATCCCAGGTATTAAATATGAAATAAAACATACAAATACATAAATCATTTATACACATATTTAAATATGAAATAAAACATACAGGTATATAAATCATTTACACACTTAATTAAAATGAACACAATCAAAAAACATACAAGTACATAAATCATTTACACACTTATTAAGATGAACAATAACGTACAAGTATATAAGTCATTTACACACTTATTAAGATGAACACAACCATACAAGTACATAAATCATTTACACACTTATTAAGATGAACACAATCAAACAACTACACTGAAAATTCATAAACAAGTACATAAATCATTTACACACTTATTAAGATGAACACAATCAGCAAAAGTATATAAGTCATTTACACACTTATTAAGATGAACACAATCAACCAATCACTACATCATTTATACACTTATTAAGATGAACACAATCAGCCAATTACTTTCGCGACCCCAGGTATTAAATATGAAATAAAACGTACAAGTATATTTACACACTTATTAAGATGAACACAATCAACCAACTACACTGAAAATTTGTCCAAATGTTAATATTGGGCGTTTGTGAAATTACATATAAACTGAAATTCAAGTGTTTGAATTTATTTTTGTGACCCCAGCATTTCGCTTCACGACCCCATTTTGGGTCGCAATCCATAGTTTGAGAAGCGCTGGTCTAAACTAAATTTCATTTGTTGAATAGAATTCACAACTTCCTCTCCATTATATTCACGCTAATGAATGCATAAATTCATTAATCAAATATCATTAGATAATGAATATGGAAGTTTTCTGCATTTATTTGCTAGAGAGGTGGTACTTTTCCTAGATTTTGGAATAGCTTCTGGTCTTGACATTGTTATTAGACTTCAATAACTCTAGCACTGAGAGCAGTAAAGAATCACTTTTTTATTTACTAGAAACAACAAACGTTTTTGGTTTTTACACTATCGTCAAGTAACATTCCATTCTAAACGGATTCAAACGAGAAGGATAAACGTGGTTGCTACGGCAACCAATCGTTTTTTATATAAAGACATTTAAATATAACATTTGGAATAAATAATAAATAAAATAATAATTAAAATAAATAAAATATTAAATTACTGAGCTATAATAAATTAAAATAAGATTATACAGAAAATATTAATACAGGAATATTAATAAAGTTTGTACAGCTTAGCTCCATTGGTTCCAAACTACTCTAATACTGTGTACTGAGCTTATTTCTCTTTCTCTATAGCATAATTCCATGCCTGGGGAGGTTCCCATGCTAGTCTATCATTTATCAGGATTTTATATATTTTCTCTCATTAATATCTCCAGGGACTCTGTAATTATTGGTTGCATGCGCGGCACAATTGGTCTTATTATTTGTAATTGGTCCCATAATATGTTAAGGTCTCTACTGAAGCCTCCACTGTAAGAGAGGTGGAGAGTTTTGCTTGGGAAATGTCCTTCTATTCTTTTTGCTAATGTTCTTGATATTACCCCTATATAAGCAGCTTCTTCATTTGTTTGTGTCTCTCTGAGGGGTATTTTATACACTCCTTTGCACTCATACTCATGGAGTGGATCTTTTTTATTTCTCAGTACATTAAACAAAGTTGGAACCCTTTTTGGTGCTATTTTTCTATTCTTTTTCTTAACTATCTTCTTGATAAGTATTCGCTCTCGTTGTTTTTAGAGCTTTCTGCTCTTTGGTTGTTGCTAGGTGTTGTTCTTTTTACCTCCTTTAGAATCTGTCTTAGGAACGATCTATGGTACCCGTGTCGTATTCCAATCTTTTGTAGGTATTCCAGTTCCTGGTTCAGGTCTTCCGTTTCACTACAGTAAGATAGACCCTTCTGTAAAAACTTCTAAAAGCTGCTTTTTTATAGCTGACAGGATCATTTGACCAATTGGGAATTATGACAGGTTGATATGTTGGTTTTCTGTAGATACTCGTTTTCACTCTCTCTTCATCGACCTGAATTTGTAGATCTAAGAAGTGTACTTTTGTATTACTTTCCTCATCCTTCTTCATTTCAATCCATACTGCTTGAGGGTTAATTCTTTAGCAAATTCGTCTACTCTGTTCTGATTATCCCAAACAATAAGTATGTCATCAACATACCGTATGTAAAACTTCATTAAGGGCTGAAATGCTGGGAGCTTTTGACTTTCCACAGCATTAAAAACAATTTCGGCTAAGGTACCTGCAATTAGGCTCTGACTGGTACACCCAATTCCTGTTTATATATTCTACCTCTAAAGGTGAAGTAGGAATTGTAGCAAATTAAGTGCGCCACTTCCCTCAGAATATGTGCAACATTTTGCTCTTGTGGGACGTTTTCAAGAAGAAACCTATAAAAATGTAGGCATACCGGCTCCAGTTTTAGTGAGGGATACAGGGCTTGAAAGTCATATGTTGTAAAGATGTTCCCATGACTTGTTTGTAGGTTCTTGAGTCTGTTTAGTACCGAAGCCGTGGCCAGGGTTGAATTATCTGTTTCCTCCAGGATTTGGTTACACCATTTCTCTATAGCTTTTTCCAAGGGATATGTTGGTGCAAGTCTTTTCTCCACAATCGCCCTTGCTTCTATCGCTGTTTTATGAGTCTTTATAAATGCAAAAAGCCTTGGGAAGGCCGGTGTTTCTTGCTTGTGGAAGGTCCAGATTCCTGGGAAATTTTGACTCTTGACTAATCTTTCCACCTTAGCCGCTAATTTACAAGTCGGGTCCTGTTGTACCTCCACCACATTAGTGCTTATTAAGTAATTGTTTAGAATATTCACCTTTATCCATTAAAACGATCTTTCTTATCTTCTCTTGTCAACATGTAGTTTTGTTCCTCTAGCCATTTTATTGTTTTCTTAATATCTTTCTTATCTTCTTAAACTTTTAAATAATAACTTCAAGGGAACTATATCCCAAATAAACCTAAATTATCAAGCCAAATTTTAGCCCTTGAAACCATAACAGAAAAACCTAAATTATCAAGCCAAATTTTTAGCCCTTGAAACCGTAACGGAATAATTTTAATGATTTGAAATAATTGATTTGATTATTTAGGTTTATTTCTTATCTTCTCTTGACTCTTTAGCTTTGATTGAGTTTGCCCTTGCTAGCTTTTGTTTTAAAAAAGCCCATCTAAGGCTATCTTTCTCTATTATATTCTATATCTAACAGGACCTGACTTGTAAATTAGCGGCTAAACTGGAAAGATTAGTCAAGAGTCAAAATTTCCCGGGAATCTGGACCTTCCACAACAAGAAGTACCGGCCTGCTCAAGGCTTTTTGCATTTATAAAGACTCATAAAACACCGATAGAAGCAAGGCCAATCGTGAAGAAAAGACTTGCACCAACGTATCCCTTGGAAAAAGCTATAGAGAAATGGTGTAACCAAATCCTGGGGGAAACAAATAATTCAACCCTTGTCACGGCTTCGGTACTAAACAGACTCAAGAACCTACAAACAAGTCATGGGAACATCTTTACAACATATGACTTTCAAGCCCTGTATCCCTCACTAAAACTGGAGCCGGTATGCCTACATTTTTATAGGTTTCTTCTTGAAAACGTCCCACAAGAGCAAAATGTTGCACATATTCTGAGGGAAGTGGCACATTTAATTTGTTACAATTCTTACTTCACCTTTAGAGGTAGAATATATAAACAGGAAGTGGGTGTATCAATCAAGAGCCTAATTGCAGGTACCTTAGCCGGAATTGTTCTTAGAGCTGTGGAAAGTCAAAAGCTCCCAGCATTTCAGCCCTTAATGAAGTTTTACATACGGTATGTTGATGACATGCTTATTGTTTGGGATAACCAGGACAGAGTAGACGAATTTGCTAAAGAATTAACCCTCGAGCAGTATGGATTGAAATTGAAGAAGGACCGGGTAAGTAATACAAAAATATTGAATAGCTAAAACAGAACTGAAGTACTTTTAAGGATATTATATATCCATGGTGACAAAACTATGGCTCGCAGCTACATGCGGCTTTTTGATATCTTTAATGTGGTTCCATATTATGAGAGTTAATAGTTAATATGGAGCAAATACCTATATAAGTTAAACAAATTACAAATATATTATTTTTTTTATCTATTATCTATTGTAAAAAGTAATATGCTTTCAAGTAAAATTGTTTTGCTGGATAAAATTAAAAGCCATCCATTTAATACAAGCCATCGCAGACTTGCTGATATAACTGGTGTACCAAAATCTACCATAGCTCAACTCAAGTAAAATTGCTTTGCTGGATAAAATTAAGAGCTAACTAAAACCAAACCAAGCTAACTAACTAAAAGCCATTTAATATGAACCATGGTAGACTCGCTAAAATAAATCAAAATCTACCATAGTGTGTCTCCTATAACAAGAAAATCAACTGCGTGAGTAGTGGGCATTACAGAAAAAAATTCCAGTAACATTCGAAAGAAAGCGTGAGAGAAAGGATCCAAAAGTCGAAGAAGCATTAGATCAATGCATTTTTATAGTTAGCAGGCGAGGCCTGAATATCAGCAGCCCAGTGTTCAAGAAGTCAGAGGAGATCAGTAAAAACTAATAATTAGGTACCTATTCTAATAAATCATTAAAATAGATACTTAATTATTATTTTTACCTATTATTCCTACGAATTACATATTTTATTTTAGAATTTATTATTACTTGGTTTAATGATGACAGCTGGACCAAAATGGCTTAGTCCCATACGAATTACATATTTTATTTTAGAATTTATTACTACTTCATTTAATTGGGGCGAATTACATATTTTATTTTAGAATTTATTATTAGTTCATTTAATTGGGGCAGCCCCTTAATTGGGCCAAAATGGATTAGTCCCAATATGTCCCAATTAAGTGAAATTGACTGTATATAAAACAAAAAAAATTATTTAGAAAAATTCTAGAATGCTTTTAACATATCGCTTGCATTACATTTGAAATTTGATTTGCATTCTCTAAAAATGCTTACCTTAACCTAAGGTAGCAATTGCTACCTTAACCTTCTTATTAGACTTTGCTATCTTAGACTTCCAGAAATTAAATCCATTGCTCACTCTAGCACCAACATGCCTATATCTAACATATTTTAATGAAAAATTCGCTAGAATAGAATAATAAAGTAGAGATTTGTAGGGAAATTGCATTATTACATGTTTAAAGAGAAGTGTTACAAAGAAAGTAGACAGTCTACTAGCCTATATATTAGCAGAAATACTAATAAGAGAAGTAGAAGAATTGCTTCTCATTATAATATCTATATTAAAATTATATTGCAGATATGTCAACAACATATTTGTCATATGGGATAAAAATGATAAAACTTCAGAGCTAAAAAAATTTTACTAATAAATTCTATATTCTCACTTTGAAAGTTGATCAAATAAGTAAAATGATTGCTCACTATTTAGATGAATCTATAACAGCAAAAGAGAGCTCCTATATTACCACAATTTATAGAAAACTGACATATGTCCCAACACTAATTGCCTTCTAATCCAATGATCCGATGAAATACAAAAAAGCAGAATTCACCACATATTTCAAAAGATGTTTTATGCACTGTAGCCAGGCAAAAGATCACAGAAATGAGAAAAATAAGGTTTTAGAATTTGGGCAAAAACATGGATATTAAAATGGGTTCATATTGAGAACATATGACAAAATAAGCAAAAAATATTATGGCACAGATGCAAATGTATGAACCAAAAACAAGAAAAAACAGAGGATAAAGTCAACCAAAGAAAGAGCAGTTACAGAGCAATCCCATATACAGTAGAAAGTTTAAAAACTATTAAGAAAATGCTTAAAAAGAAAAAGATAAAATACACATGTAAAAGGAATACAGCAATCATTAATACATTAAGAAATAATAAAGAAAAATATAAAAAGTCATAGAAAACTAGGATATATAGATTCCTATATATAATATAGAAGAAAAGAAACAACAGTTTTATATAAGAACCATCACCTGTAATGTAGGGGACAGAATAGCTGAACACCAAAGAGATACCAAGAAGGGCAACTTATCCACAGCACTGATCAAAAAAGTTTATAGTAGCAATGTAAGAAAGGATTTTACACTTTCAAGTAAAATTGCTTGACTGGATAAAATTAAAAGCCAGCCAATTTAATACATGCCATTGTAGATTCGCTGAAATAAACCAAAATCTATCATAACATGTCTCCTACAACAAGAAAATCAACTGCGTGAGGAGTTGATTTTCTTCTTGTATTACAGAAAAAAATTCCAGGAACATCCAAAAAAAAGTGTGATGGAAAGGATCCAGAAGTCGAAGAACCATTATATCAATGGTTTTCTATAGTTAGAGGGCAAGGCATGAATATCAGTGTTGAAGACGAAGTCAGGGGAGTCACTAAAAAGCTAATAATTAGGTACCTATTTTAATAAAGCATTAAATTAGGTACCTAAGTATTATTTCTTTATCTATTATCTATTTACCTACGAATTGCATATTTTATTTTAGAATTTATTATTACTTTGTTTAATTGAAACAGCTGCTTAATTTGGCCAAAATGGCTTAGTTCCAATGTGTCCCAATTAAGCAGAATCCACTGTATATAATAATTTTTGAAACCATTGTTAAGATTCCTGAAAACTGATACGGTCTCATTGATCCGGAAAGAAAATGATTGTGGCTCTCAAATACTTGAGATTCTCCTATATGACATGTAGTTACATGAAATTTGGCCACCTCTATTATATATCCAGAGCCGGATTTGCATTTTTGGGGGCCCTAGGACGAACAAGGCTTTCTGCCCCTAAAAATTCAAATCAGCTACATGCAAAATTCAAATCAGCTATCAGCTAAAATTCAAATCAGCTTAATTTTAAAGGCTCCTTATAACTTATAAGAAACCTTTAAAATTTTACTTTTTATCTAGCACTTTAATAAAACCCATTTTTTCTTATTAAAAGTTTATAAAAGTTGAAAACAGATTGATAGTTTTGGGGCCCCTAGAATCGCAGGCCCTAGGACACGGCCTAGTCAGCCTATTGTTAAATCCGGCCCTGTATATATCATGTATATAGTAATTCACAGTTTTCATTTCAAGAATTCTACAGCATATAGGTTAAATATTTAATATATTTTTAAAAAAGGTTTATGAAAATTCAATAAAGAAAAATAAAAAAATTAAAATTTATACAAATATAAATATGTATAATGAATATACAGTATTACAAAATTACCAGACTGAATGTTAAAAAAAATGAACATTTTAACTGAATGGCAATATGTATCTA
This sequence comes from Olivierus martensii, assembly GCA_000484575.1. Taxonomy (NCBI): domain Eukaryota; kingdom Metazoa; phylum Arthropoda; class Arachnida; order Scorpiones; family Buthidae; genus Olivierus; species Olivierus martensii. Next base: position 37,002 of record AYEL01073436.1, on the reverse strand, counting down.
ATTAAAGTGAAAAAGAATTTGATTAAAATCAAGTAAAATGAAAATACATAAAATTAAATAAGCTAAATTAATAATAATTTATTTAAATGAATAACATTTTTAACTGAATGCCACAAATGGAGAATAAGACTGTATAAGAAATGACAATGAATAAAGTACTATAATAATAATAATAATTCAGAGATAAATTACCATCAAAAATAATATATATACATATGAATAATGATTATGACTATAAATGTTTAATGCAAATTATATTTATACAAAAAAAATATGGTATATGTATGCTAAATCAGAATATGATGGAGATTGTGCACAAGTATAAATAGAATTTATTAAACTTTTGAATATTAAAATATAATAAAATTTTATATAAGTAATATAGAATTACCTGGTTAATCCATCTTTAATATAGTATATTAAGCATTCTGACATCAGTGGATCTTCATTAAGATTAACAAGATGGGGAGTCTAATTTAAAACAGCCAAATTAGTTATTTATTCAAATTAAAAGTGCTCAATCATCATTTTTTTAAATAATAATTTCTTTTTTGGTTAAAATTAACAACAGATGTAAGGACCAATTGTTCTACCTTTTTAATATTATGATTTTTGAAATAAAAACTTGATAGAAACTAGATAATGATAATGTTATTAATGTTATCTTCTTCAGAAAATGTACTTTGAAATACGAGCTGTCAATCTTACATTTTTCTATTTATTGTTTCAAATCACTCGAACTTGACTTTTGAAGCCATAATAAATGATCTAATGTAGAGATGATTTTGGGAGTGATTCTTTAAGACAAGAAAACCTCCTTTCACCTTTAATGACATCTACTTAAAGAATCACTCCCAAGATCATCTCTATATTATATCATTTATTATGGCTTCAAAAGTCAAGTTTGAGTGATTTGGAACAATAAATAGGAAAATAATAAAATTGATATTTCTTATTTCAAAACACATTTTCTGAAGATAATATAAGTATATTGTCGTTAAAAGCTTCTATTATTGTTTTTTATAAAACTAAAATTCAAAGATAAAAAGTATTATTTGGATGAAATAATGTCAAAGTTTAGTCATAAACTGATCTAAAAGAACTGAAACTAAAAGAATTCTAAAGGATAATTATCTTATTAGGATTATTATATACTAGCTGATATAAAACAAACTTTTATGAATGTATCTTAAAAAAATGGATATAATTTTTTTATTTTATATTATTGACCGTAGATGGTGTTGAGCATTTAGCTATACAGTTAAGCAATGTAACCCATGTTTAATGCTTAACACCATTTATTGTTAATGATATAAAATACAAGTTTTGATTATAATTAAATGTATTCATACTACATCATTTATTCCTGTAGAATTTAACAATCCAACAAAATTAAATTATGCTTTATCAAGGTGATCTATAATGGCTAAACATTGCTATCAAACTTCATGCAAATCTACTGATTAGTTCAAAAGTTACTGAAGGAACTAACAGCCAAATTTGATGATGATCTTATAAACTTTTGTTTGGAAAATAATTAAAAATAATTATCATCATATGCATTTCTATATAATTAATTATAATTTCAGAAAAGAAATTTTTGTCAAAAATTCAAAGGGTTAAGATGTGTGAAAAATTCAAAATGATCTAGCAAAAATATTTCATAAATTTATGCAGCACAATCTATTCATACAATATTATAGTTTTTATCAAAAAATTTCTTCTTATAATCAGGAAATATTACAAAATAATTCTTAATATATGTTATTGATTTTCTTTAAAAATCATCTTATATTTGGGAAATACAAAGTATACCAATTTTATATCAATTGTAGCAATTACTAAATCTTATTCTATATACCTTATTTGGAGAAAAAACACCAACAGTATCTCCATCTTCCCTGAGTGCTACTCCCATTTCAGCGAACACTGCTTCTCTAAAATAAAAAATCAATTATTATTCATGAAGTTAAACAAATAATAATAATATATGACATTTATCAAAAAACTTTATAATAAAATTTAAAAATTTTTGATTTAATTGTGTTTATAATAATTTTTGTTGTAAAAACTACAGTCCTAACTCTTTATATGTTAGGCATCTTCCATTGTATAGATGGTGGCACAAGATTTATCAGACCCCAATAATTAAAAATTAATCATTTGCTTTAGTAATTAATTAATTGGTTTAAACTTAATGGCATTTTCTACAACAACAACAACAAAAACATCACCCGATATCCTCAAAGAAGGAAGAAAATAAGACAAAAAAAAAAAACTCTCAAATCTCATCAATCAAATGGTGCCATACATCTCTATCTCTATATATTATACCACTTTCCCTATAGTCATTCTTTTTTCATACATGTCCACTTCTTATAAACACTCTGAAACCCATGTTTACTTAGATACTCATTCACTTGTTCTCGCCATTCTTTCCTTGGCCTTCCTCTCCTACATTTACCCTCCATATATGCAACATCTACTATGCTTTGTTAATTGCTCTTCATTCATTTGCTCCACATAACCAAATCATCTCAAAGTTGACTTACATATTGAATTTATCAGATTCCTTTTCACTCTATACTGCTTTCATATTTTGTCATTCAAGACACAATCATATTGCATCACTCCAACTACACCTCTCAAGTATATCATCTCATGTGCACTCAAATGCTTTCTATGCCATTCACCTCATGCCCAGGTTTCACTTCCATACATCAATGTTGGACCAGCACACAATGATATAGAGCCATCTTAGAAGTCAGACAGATTCTCATTCCTTGCATACCTTCCAACTGTACACAATTTTAACTTAGCATTTACTCTTCTCATTATCTCTTCATCAATGTGGCCCTTTCTCTCAAACATACTTTCTAAATATACAAACTCATTCATTTGTTCCAGATTTATCCCCTTCAATTCAACCTCATACCTATAAATTCATCACCCATCTCAAATAAGAGTACTTTTGCCTTCTCTGCACTTATTCTCATCTGTTTCTTCTGACATGCTTCATTCAATTGTGTAGCAAGCATCCTCAAACTTTGTTCTCCTCTCCAAGAGTAAATAGTATCATTGGCATACAACAGACAGCACACTCTTTTATCATTCACCTTCACTCCTAATTCAACCAGCAGTTTCCCCTCACACATGCATTTATATATACATTAAACAGCCACAAAGATATCACACACACCCTTGTCCATAAGGCAGTGAATCTTACATGAAACCATAATATTATTGCTTTTAACAGTGTTTAACTACAGAAATACTTTAAAGCACTAACAAGTAGTCCTAAATAATTTTTAAAACACATTTAATAAGAGAAATGTTTTTGGCAATTACATGCCACCTTCAACTCTTAAGGCCTGTTTCCACTTAATCCGCGCGGACGAAAAAATGCGCGAGCGCAAATAAGCAGTAGTAAATGCGCGGCGCACAATCTGCTTGAATTGTTTCCACTCATTTCTTACTGTAGCTTAAAATAGATCGAGTGGAAGCGCCCTCTGAGGAGCGATAAGAGAGACACTTCGATTCAAAATGGTGTCGCCTATGCAAAAACTGTTACTGTTAAATATTGCAGTTGAGATTGAAATTCAAAAGTTGAAAATTATAAGAAAAAGGCGTAGAAGACATCGTTGGTGGGTGTCACCTTTATGTGCTGATCGTCATTTAACAGGCGAATATCACAGAAATGTAAGCTTTATCAGTTTTATTTTTATCGGTTGTCAACGTTAATCATAAATAATAATTCACATTTGTATTTTCGTAATAGTTTTCTTTGCTTTGTGAATCTGATCAGTTCACAAAGTATTATAGGGTTTCTTACGAGGAATTCCTGAAATTACTAAAAATTTTGGAACCAAATCTACAGAAAGATGCAACCAGGAGAAGAATTATTGAACCCGGATTAAAATTAGCTGCAACATTGAGGTAATATTAGTTGTATTTTGTATTAAAATTGCTATAAAAACCTGTCGACTATACTGTATAATTCATCTTTATGTAGATGATAAAAAATGGCATCATACATATTAATATGAAGTCTTTTTTTATCATCTACATAAAAATGAATTATTATAATAGTTGATTTTATATTATAATGACATTTATATTTGTTTGGATTATATGCTTATTAGTATTTTAATTTAAAATTAATAAAAAAAATTTCTGAATGTTTTAGGTTTTTAATATCTGAAGGTAAAATTTGTGACATTGCTAAAGAATTCAAAATAGGAATAGCAACTTGTAGCAATATCATTAACACCACAACAAGGACCATATGGGAGTTACTGAGGAGAGAGTATTTACCGGTAAGTTAACCTTTTTTAAAAAAACAATTACAAATTTTACAAAAACAAAAATTTTTTCAACACAGGATCCCACATATGACACTTGGGAAGCTAGCAGTAAAATATTTGAATTTTACTCAAAAAATGGAAGCAGTAAAAATGGAATTTTCCTCAATGCTGTGGTGCAATAGATGGAAAACATGTAAACATTATATGTCCAGGGAATACTGGATCACAATTTTACAATTATAAAGTATGCTTTCATAGAATGTTATGCAATTAAGATTACTAATTATTGAAAAAAAATTTATTTTTTTACTAAGGAGCGGTTCTCAATTGTGTTGCTTGCTATTTGTGATGGGAATTATAAATTTCTGTACATAAATGTTGGAGGTTATGGGAGCCAAAGTGATGGCGGCACATTCAGAGCTAGCAGCTTGGGTAGGTTCATTTCATAATTGTTTACATTTAACAAATATATTTTATGTTATATTAGTTATATTTTTGAAATGTAATCTTCTATATCAAATTCTAGGTCAAGCAATAGCTTCAGCAAAGTTATCCTTACCAGGATTAAAGTTATTACCTAATTCCTCAGATTGTGTGCCAGGAGTATTGGTTGGTGATGAGGCATTTCCTCTCAGCACCTATCTCATGAGACCATACTCAAGAATAGCTTTAACCCAAGAAAAAAGAATCTTCAATTACCGCTTATCCAGAGCTAGGTATAAGTCATGAAGAGATATTTTGTATTTACATGCTCTAAATTACCATATTTATTTGCAGGAGGTGCATTGAAAATGCCTTTGGTATTTTGAGGCAAAGATTTGGATTATATGGACATGAAATCCAGATGAAAGTGGAAAATGTAGAAGCAGCAGTTAAAGCTACAATCATCCTCCACAATTTCTTGATTCAAAGAAGCACCATGTATTGCTCATCAACCTTTGCAGATCATTTAGATTCTTTGGGCAATATCATTGATGGTGATTGGAGGACACAAGAATTTGGGACTCCTGGAATGTCTTCAGCAAGACCAGATTACTCCAGAAATCCTTCACAATCTGCTGTTGATGTTAGGAATATTTTCTGTAGATTTTTTAATTCGCCTGCTGGAGCAATATTTTGGCAAAATCATGTTAACCCCTGATTTTTTAAATATTTGTTGTATTATTTTTTATTAAAAAAATAAATTAATATTAACTATAATTTGATCTAATAAATTAAAATGAGACATGTAACACAAATAAACATAAACAGAATTTAATGTTTCTCTCTATACATTCTCCTATACTTTCTTACAACTTCTAAAAGTTCTTCTTCACATTTTTCAGCAATCTCTGTAGGAAATTTTTTGAGCGAATCATTATATATAATAGACTAGGCATGATATTTTTATTAAAAAAATAAATTAATATTAACTATAATTTGATCTAATAAATTAAAATGAGAAATGTAGCACAAATAAACATAAACAGAATTTAATGTTTCTGTCTACACATTCTCCTATACTTTCTTACAACTTCTAAAAGTTCTTATTCACATTCTTCAGCAATCTCTGTAGGAAATTTTTTGAGCGAATCATTTATATATAATAGACTAGGCATGATGTTACTTGATTCAGTGTTGGTATCATCCAAGATATTAAAAATTTTATCTTGGATGGCTTGTAACTGTGCTAAACCAGTTTCTTCATCTCCTTTCTTTCTTTTCTTAGACTGAAAAAAAAGGTGAAAAAAATTGAAAATAAAGACACAATTCTATTTTTTAACATTAAGACTGAATTCACTTTTAATAAAAATATACCTGTTTATCACTAAAGGATGCAACTGATAATTGTTCTGCAGAGCCTGAACACATCGGTGACACTGGTAATATGTGGCATTCCTGTGCCATTATGTTTTCATCTGTAATTGAACAGCCTATAAAAGGCTCTTCAATTACAGAAAGTACTTCTGCTTCAGGTTGTAAAGTAATTTCATTACCAGATGCACTGAAATGATAGGAAAAATAATTATTATTTGCTTAATTCAGTTATAAAATAGTAGTTATATATTTTGTTAGTAAGTTATATATTTTGTACTTTTAATTGAATTACTTTCTGGGTAGCACAGTGTCCTTAAGGAAATTCAACCTGTGATAAAATTTCCATTTTGGAATATAATTGTGCTGTGACCCATTGCCACTTGGATGCCCATGGAGTTCATAATTCTATTTGCTTAATTCAGTTATAAAATAGTAGTTATATATTTTGTTAGTAAGTTATATATTTTACATTTTATTGAATTACTTTTATTGAATTAATTATTGAATTATTTTCTGGGTAGCACAGTGTCCTTAAGGAAATTCAACCTCTGATAAAATTTCCATTTTGGAATATAATTGTGCTGTGACCCATTGTCACTTGGATGCCCATGGAGTTCATAATTTAGTTGCCTCCGGTAATAATCCCTACAATATTTCCATATGTTTTTGAGTTGAGAAACTGAAATTAATAACAAGTTTGAATTTAATAAATTTAAATAAATAAACTCTAAAATGAATGAAATTAATAATTTTATAAGTTATTCTAAATATAATTAGCTTTTCAATACATTAAATTTCTTTCATCATGCAGTTTGAACAAAAAAAAAATCACTATCAAGAACAATTATAATTATTAGTTTGAGCATTAATAATAATTTTCTTTAATGATACGTATAGTATTCATTAATAAGCTGAACATTAAGTTCTACAAATAAAAAGCACGTGTTACTAAATAATAAATTTCTACACTTACTATCTATCGCAACTTTTTCAGCAATTCTTCTCCAAGCAGCATCTACAACAACAACTTTTTTATGTCCAGGATTACTCTTGTCCCAAATTATTGGTTGATTTTCTATTAATAATATGATTTCTTCCTTTTTTTCGTCCGGTAACATGTTCCACATGAGGGCCGCCATGTTGGTTGTGCGCAAGCAGAAAGCAGAAATATCTACTACTGCTAGATGACAGCGTAAAGCGGACGGCGCACTATTTGTCTGCGCAGATTCATGTTTCCACAAGTGCGCTATACGCCACGCACTGTGAGTCGCGCACAGCTCATTCAGTGGAAACATAAGTGGAAACAGACCTTTAAACTAAAATTTAAATTCTATTGTATTTAAATTTTAGTGTAAGAGTTGAAGACTCTTGAATGTAATTGCCGAAAACGTTTCTCTTATTAAATGCATTTTAAAAGTTATTTAGGACTGCTTGTTAGCGCTTTGTAGTATTTCTGTAGTTCTGCAGTGAATCTTACAATCTTCAAAAAAATTCTGAATTTATTTTGCTCCATGTATAAGCTCCACCTTAATCAAAATTTTTTTCTGTAAAAAATTCCTTGACTTATACACAAGTATATACAATAATAAGGTATCTTCATTTTTTGAGATATTCATAAAAGAATATCTTCAAAAACACATTACATAAACATATTTAATTACTAATATGAAGAGAATATATTTATATTTTAGTAAATAATATAATGCATAAATATTACATGCTTTGAAGTTCAATAACTATGCAAAATAAAGGATAAATAAATAAATCTTCAAATAAAATGAAAGAATGTGTAAAAAAAAATTTACATGTGAAAAGAATTTACGAAAACTACTATCGCAGACAGATGGGATATGATCAAAGTCAAATAAATCAATAAAAAATGAATCCTAGCCTCAAAATAAATAAACTTATAGACATGAATAAAATTGATAATATACATTGTAGCATTTTTAACAAAATACAATAATAACTTAAAAACAAATATAAATAAACATAAAAAAAATATGAAAATATAGTATAGTCTAAAACAAGCGTGTCAAACTCATTTTAATTCAAGGGCCATTTAATGAGCCTGTAAGTTTGCCGTGGACCACATCACATTTAAATTTTTTTTAAATTACGTTTTAGAGTAAGTATTCAGCAATATAGATAGGCTAATTAAAAACATTATGTAATCAAATGAACATATTGCAAAAATATATTATTATTACATAATTGCTTTTAATTATGCATGGTTTTTTTTATTTAATTCCTCGTTATCAATTATTTCTATTAAGCATTAATCATCACATTTTCTGTACAAAAACAAACCTTACATTAAAATTTTATAAATTCAAACATCCATAACTACTTACATTTTTAAATAAGTTAATAACACAATAAATAAATCTTTAACAAGCCCATTAGCACATCTTTCAAAGAGCAATTGTTTGGAACTTGATTATTCTTGACAAAAATGATTATCTTGAAATTTTCTCAACAAAAATGATTATCTTTAACAAGAATTTAGGTAATAAAAAAATATTTGTTAATCGAGATGCTTTTTGTCAGTGAATAATTTGGTTTGATAAAATTATGAGTGGAGCCCAGTCGCTAATCACCAGCCATCCGATTGGCTTGTATTCGGCTATCCAAAAAAATACAGATTCTCATTTATGACCTTTTTGTTTTTCTGGTAAGAAATTTTGCTCAAAACAATGTAGTTCTTGCAAGAAAGCACTGAGTTTGTGTCACCAATTTGAAAGCCATCTGTATGTATATGTCCGATAAGACCAATAAAAAAAACTTGTATAATAAGTTTTATTAAAATCAAACATTGCATTATAGTATATGGCATAGCTTTGAAGCAAGAATTACTTCCTATTATCTCATAACATATTGTTGTCATTTTCATTTTAGTTAAGAGCATTGGGGGCCACATAAAAACACTTTAAGGCCGCATGGGGCCTGTGGGTCACCAGTTTGACACCCTTGGTCTAAAACAACAATGGGCAAACTATGACCTACAATGACAACAATTTGTGCAACCTGTGGTCTGTGCATAAGTGTAAGATTTTTTTAAAATTTTACCACAAAAAAGTTAAATTATATAAACAAGCTACATAATTAATTAATTATATTTACATTTTGTATGCTAAAACAACAAATAAAAAGAAATCTGAAATGTGCCCCACTTGACTTTCTGATACTATTTTGAGTATGTAACCTATTGGGGGATTTTGAGGCAATGACAATGGCAGGGGATGGCCATGAAAATTTGTTGAAAATAAAATGTCAGTTTCCAACATGATTGCAATATTTTCCTCTACTGTGAGTACTTCATGTATTGGAAAGCAAAAACATTTTTACACATGGTATACTAGAGACCTTACAGATAAAATAATTTAAAATCTAAGACAGATTATATCTTCTAAAAGGTTAATATCACTATTCTTATGTCTTAACTTATCTTTTTGTATTCCACTCTCTGTAATTTGCTGAGGTTATTCAGGATAGATCTATCTTGAATAAGCTCAGCAAATTGCAAAAAGGTAAAAACTCCAGAATACTTGAGAAATATTTTGCTAACTATGCAGCCTCTTCTTGTATTTTTGCATTGTGAAAAAAAAAGCTTGGCTTAGAAATTAGACTAATAGTTGAAAAATATCTATCATCAACATAAAAGCGACAGAAAGCTATAGGTGTTGATCACCGGAGATTGGAAATAGTGTGCTCATTTACTAGGAGTTGGCTTCATGATGAAAGTATTACCTGCACAAGGGATGACAAAAGTAAAAAATTGGTATTCCTGAAGCGAGCCAGCTATGTAAAATATATAGAACAGTGCATAGAAGAGATGAAAGCTGAAAAATTAGTATTGGATCCAACGGAAGAACAACAACGGCGTGTATTTCAATTCAGCAGAAGGAAAGATCTTCCAGACTTCCTAAAGTTTTTGTGTGTTAAGAACCCTTGTGCCCCAGGCTTTTTGGCTATATAAAACTTTATAAACAGCCTATTACTGCTTGATCGATTGTGGAAAGGTTTCATGCTCCCACATACCCCTTAGAGAAGAAGCTTGCTGCCTGGTGTAGGATGCAGATGAAGGGTTATTTGTATGGGTTGACCTCCTCTGGGGAATTGGTTGATAACCTGTTTAAAATGGGGCCCTCTCCGGAAGAAACTATGGTGGTGTTTGACTTTAAATCACTTTTCCCATCGATAAGGCCCGAGCCTGCAGCTATAGAGCTCTATCAGCTTCTTCTAGAACAGCGCTTCTCAAACTATGGGTCGCGACCCCAAATAGGGTTGCAAAGCAAAATGCTGGGGTCGCAAAAATTAAATTCAAATGCTTGAATTTCAGTTTATATGTAATTTAACATATACAAGAAATTTAACCCAATATTTAACATATGACAACATATGAATTTTCAGTGTAGTTGGTTGATTGTGTTCATCTTAATAAGTGTATAAATGATTTATATACTTGTATGTTTTATTTCATATTTAATACCTGGGGTCGCGAAAAATCTCATAATGAAAAATGGGGTCATGAATGAAAAAAGTTTGAGAAGTGCTAATCTAGAACACACACAAGGGGATGCCAGCTTCCCAAGCTGTCTCCGTGATATTTGTGACATAATTGTACATGGATCCCTTTATAAGTTTAATGGGAGGTTCTATAGACAGACTATTGGTGTTCCAATTAGGAGCCCTATGGCTGAGGTTCTAGCGGAACTTGTCGTTCAAAGGAAGGAGAAGGTGGTCCTCCTGCATTTTGGGTCTAATCTGAAATTGTTTCAGAGGTATGTCGATGATATCCTTGTCTTTTGGGATGGCCCAAATGATAATATTGGCCTGCTATTCAACCTCACCGACCATAGTTTAGGGCTGGAGCTGGAACTCGAGCAGTCCGACACTGTTAATGTCCACTTCCTTGATTTATGTATTTTGATTTCTAATGGGGAATACATTACAAAGGTTTACTGCAAGCCGACCTACTCTCCAATTTTTATCCCTGCCCATTCCCCAGACCCGTGGCAGTATAAGGCAGCAGTGTTCCGGTCCTTATTTAGGAGAGCCTTTAGCTATTGCTCTCATCAAGGGAGTAAGTACGTAGAAATTGGGACTATTCTTAGCAAGGTCTACGAAGTGGTTATGGGCTTAAGTTCCTTTTAGGGATTTATAAGAAGATCAAATGGTCGTTGTCCGATAGGCGTCCTCTAAACCTGAGTCTAATTATTACGGGATTGACCTCAATCCCATTACCAGTAAACTTAGGCCACTTTTAAAAAAACATACGAGGTATTCTATAGCACTAAAAAGGAGTAGCACCAATAATATAAATATCAAGGGAACTTCTACTTGGAGATACAAATATAGACAGTTATTAGCACAATATTTAAAGTGGAAAAAAGAACACAGAATTACTGAAGCACTTTCAACTTTAATAAGTCATCGTCAGCTTCTAAAAATTTACCCAAATTTTTAGAAAAATTTGGGTAAATTTTTAGAAGCTGACGATGACTTATTAAAGTTGAAAGTGCTTCAGTAATTCTGTGTTCCTTTTTCCACTTTAAATATTGTGCTAGTAACTATCTTATATATTTGTTAAGGAGTAGCACTGTTTTCGACCTCATATGGAATGATAAGGATAAAGCCAACAAATGCTCCAGGGTGTATGAGGTCCCGTGCTTTAACCATAGTCTGGGAAGAGAAGAGTGCTATGTTGGTTTTACTGGCCGGCCTATTGAAAAACGCATTAAAGAACATTATAATGCCATCAGGAAAGGGGAAGTGAACACGGCCTTAGTGCAGAGGGCTTTGGAGAATGACCTCACTATTTTGTGAGATAAAATAAAAGTTTTAAAAACTACTAGTGGAATCAGAGAGGGCAAAATATTAGAGACCCTAACTATTCACTCCCTAGGAAAGACCAAGCACGTAATAAATTACAATGATTCGCTTATGCTACCCCTGGCTTGGGCCTGGCTTGCTGGGTAGTTTAAATAGGTGTGGCTCATGCCAAATGGAACTCTATGTTTAATATTGTTTATTTGTAATATATTGTATTATATTTTTGTACAGGTTAAGAAAATTATAGTCAGGTATCTTTGTTTAATATTGTTTATTTGTATTATAATGTATTATGTTTTGGTACAGTTTAGGAAACTTATAGTCTGATAACCTAGTATTAGACTCATAATTTAAACTTTTGGCCGATTTTAATATAGTTATTATACTTTTATAATTAATGTAAATTATGTCCGATGACACGGCTTCGATTTGTGTGGATAATAATTGGCCGATTTCAATTTTAACCTTCTCTAGCTAGAGTAATTTTATAAATTTCAATTTTAATATTATATTAGATTTTAATGTATTACTATTATTTTGTATTTACTCTTTGAGACTTGTTAATTTATGATTGATGTATAATTATTTAGATTTTATTATTTCGTAATTTTAGTTGATACGTATCTCTTACTAGATTATAATATTTTCCGGTAAATTCGACTATCTGTGCAATATGTAAGAAAAGAATGTTGATTGCTGTACTTCACTTGAAATATTATTCTGTAAAGACAGATTTATAGCTACAGTAATCTATGTTTGTTTTTGTTAAAGGGCTTACGAGTGGGTTGGGTATAAACCATAAATATATATATTTATTATAGTGTGATAATTTTTAATACAGTTAAACAAATCTTACAAAAAAAAAACGATAAAGAGAAGACATGTTTAATGCAACATAATATTTAATTCAATAGGTGGGTTTGTTCAGCAAAAATTCTTTCAAATCGGGTGTCATGGAAGATATTCATAATTCTTATTCAATCACTAAACCAGATCGTTATTTTGTCTTTAAAACAGCTACAACAGGAAGTTTGTGGATACATGAATATTTGTACTCTCTAACCATTTTGCTAATTAATATTTTCTTGACATCAACTTGAATTGAATTTTTTATTTGTCTCAAAAATGAAGTTTTGTTAATTCTCCCATGACCCTCCTGGAGAGCCTAGCGCCCCACAGTTTGGAAAACACTGCGATTCTATTTACTAAAGTGACCAGATGTCCCGGATACGGGGTCGGCCGGATGGCCGCGTGGTAAAGCTTCGGCTTACCACCCTGGAGGATCCGGGTTCAAATCCGGGTCCCACACCTCCAATTTTTCAGGAGGGGTCCGGGCCCGGCCTGTTGAACCCCATCCATCAACCATCCGGTTGATCCCATCATGGGTGCTGGCCAGCCTGTGATGGGAGCTATAAATGGCCGCCGCCAGATAAAGAATATCCCATGAGGATATGGCGGCGTAATAAAACTAACCTAACCTAACCCGGATACGGGTGAGTAGAAACTTAGAGGCAAACTAAATAGAAATCTTGTGAACATCAATATCTTTTAAGTAATCATTCATAAAAGGAAATAGCTCTGGCACTCATAAAAAATATCAAAAATTCGATCAAAATCAGACACTTTCAAATTTTTCGATATACTTTTTCAAAATTTTGGCTGTTAAATAATTTTTAATGATTAAAAAATATTTTAAAATATCGAATAATTGTAATGCTCACGCTGTTTCAGTTCATAAACAAGTATAACAAAATAAATAATAGTCTTAAGAAATAATTTCTGTAAAAAGAGTGGCGATAAGAAAAACATTTATGCAATAACTTCTCTATAGAAAAACAAGTTGTTACACCGAGTTATTTGTTAAAACAGATATAAAACAATATGAACTTGAAACTTATTTATAAATAAATAAATAAATTCATCCCTTATGAAGTTTATATGTTTACTGAGTATAACCATTGCGTAAGTAAGAATTATGATACATTTTCATTATTTTCAGTAAAATTTATTTTCTTTGCTACAACTGTACCGACTATTCTGGTCATAAATACCGGCGCACTAGTTTGTTCTCATAACTATCATTGAAGAATAAATTTCAAAAATATTAAAGAGACATATATATATATATAAATTAAAATATAACACTGGTCCCTTAAAGATGCCTCCTCTTGCGTTGATGCATTTGCATAATGTTTCTGCCATTCATCTATCCATCTATTGCACTACCAAATCCTCCAGAGAAAATATTTCCTGTTCTAGGAAGAGGACTTGCTGTGGAATCTTATCTCAGTCACTTCTAAAAAATTTTTAAATATATATAACATATCTAATATAGAATATTATTTAAATTTTTATGCTGAATTTTAAACTATGAATTTTTCTATTCACTTTTTTAAATTTAGATAATGCCAGAAATTTTAAAATGAACTTTTAACCAATTGTCAATCGTTTAACAGTATTTATTGAATCTTTCATTTATAGAAATTATTGCATTGTGTGACGTGCTGCTTATTTATATTATATTCCTATCGATAATTAATTTTATTACATAATAAACTTTAATTAGAAAAGTTATTAAAATATGAACTAGCTATAATCGAATTAAGTTTCTTTCCACCAGGTTGCGCATGTAGTTATGATGTCATTGAACACAGCGAGAAAAATCGTTAAGATTTAAAATAATTTGATTAAATTATTACAGAATTGTCTTCCTATAACCTTCATATTAACATTGTGAAGAAAAAGAAAAATACAGAATTATTAATATACCTAAGAGAATTGTATTGCTCGAAATTAAGAAGGTAAGAGACACTTTTGAATGGTTTGTTAAACGTATTTTGCCTAAAATAAGTTTTAGTTGAAAATTTATTATTTCGGACTAATAAATGCTTAATAAAATCTGATTTAATTAATTCATAAAATATTAAATATTGAAATTTGACAATAATGTCATGAATTTAAATTGTCCCACTACTTTTCTGAAGTCCAGAGAAAATTTTAAAATTTGGTACATTTGGTCACGAAATACACAGAATGTTATTTACCGAGCTTTAATAAATAATGTACTTGATTTCCTGTTATTTTCGTCTCTTTATTATATGCAAATGAAAGCTGTATTAATGCAAAAAAATAATTTTAAGTATGTGGAAAGTGGTTCAACTCGATTTATTTGAGATAAATAACAAATGATTATAAATAATTATAGTATATATCACTCGTATTAATCTGCAAATAACATTCTTACATACCACTATTGCATGTAGCCTACATAGTAAAATATTTCAGTTAACCATAAGATTTCATGTTTCATCCTTTCAGGCAATAAAGCTTATATTATACAATGCATCAATTTGACAATAATTGGATTTCAATAGAATTCTGATTTTTAAATAAATATTTAAAAAGTGGATTTATATGTTGTTTCTAGAAATTTTCCTTTAATGCATGTATTAAAAATAAATTTCTACAAACAAATGCTTTACATAGAATAAATATAAATTTATTCTATGCATGATATGAAATATATCGAATTTTGAATTTATTGTACTCTTTTTGTAAATACATGTTTAATGTTTTATATAAATTTTTTATTAAACCAAAATGATGTACTTTTTAAAATGAGGCCGGGACCACAGACTTGTCACGGGCCCGAAAATTTCTCTTGGCGGCCCTTTTAACAAATATATATTTTAAGTTAAAATTTAATAAATACTTAAACTTTTGTTGAAATAACTTCATTTACTATATCTTTCAGATAAATTTTTTTAAAGTTATTATTGGAAGTGGTATAAATATTGAAAGCTGGAAGAAAAAGAAATGAAACAGATTTCTTAATCTCTATGGCATGATATGAAATATATCGAATTTTGAATTTATTGTACTCTTTTTGTAAATACATGTTTAGTGTTTTATATAAATTTTTTATTTAACCAAAATGATGTACTTTTTAAAATGAGGTCGGGACCACAGACTTGTCACGGGCCCGAAAATTTCTCTTGGCGGCCCTGTTAACAAATATATATTTTAAGTTAAAATTCAATAAATATTTAAACTTTTGTTGAAATAACTTCATTTACTATATCTTTCAGATAAATTTTTTTAAAGTCATTATTGGAAGTGGTATAAATATTGAAAGCTGGAGAAAAAAAGAAATGAAACAGATTTCTTAATCTCTATGACATTATCTGGATAATCAGTTTGTTTTAATTATTTTAATCAGTTTAAAATAAATATTTTATTAATTTTGAATAAATATAATAATAGCATTAAGATCTAAAACATATATACTGTTCTTATCTTTTAATTAGAAACCTATCAGTCTGTGGAAATAGAAGTTATTTTGCTTTAGATTGAAATCCAGCGGATTGAAAAGAAAAACAAGTCTTTGACAAGAGAAGAAAACATCTTTAGTCGCGATGGATTTTAGCGCAAATTATATATATTTTTAAATGTGATTTAATAAATATCAAAAATTTATCTTTTTCAGATAAATTTTTTTAAAGTTATTATTGGAAGTGGTATAAATATTGAAAGCTGGAAAAAAAGAAATGAAACAGATTTCTTAATCTCTATGACTTTATCTGGATAATCAGTTTGTTTTAATTATTATAATCAATTTAAAATAAATATTTTATTAATTTTGAATAAATATAATAATAACATTAGGATCTAAAACATATATACTGTTCTTATCTTTTAATTAGAAACCTATCTGTCTGTGGAAATAGAAGTTATTTTGCTTTAGATTGAAATCCAGCGGATTGAAAAGAAAAACAAGTCTTTGACAAGAGAAGAAAGCATCTTTAGTCGCGATGGATTTTAACGCAAATTATATATATTTTTGAATGTGAATTAATAAATATCAAAAATTTGTCGTGCTTTAGATTGAAATCCAGCGGATTGAAAAGAAAAACAAGTCTTTGACAAGAGAAGAAAACATCTTTAGTCGCGATGGATTTTAGCGCAAATTATATATATTTTTAAATGTGATTTAATAAATATCAAAAATTTGTCGTATGTTGAAAGATTAATTCAGAAGTTACTGTATTTTCTGGAATCGTGCAACTAAAGTGAAAATATTCACATTTTGAAAATAGTTGTAGAAATATTAATGGATTCGCTATTACTATACAAATTGTGCAATTTAAACTTTTTCTGTTTCATAACACAGAAATAATCACATTCAAAAATTAACATATTATCTTTTTTCAGTTTCTATGAAATGCATTAATGATACAAGGAAATTCCAATGTAATGTTTGCCAGAAGAAATTTTCTTACAAAAGCTGTTTAGTGTACTATACAAATTGTGCAATTTAAACTTTTTCTGTTTCATAACACAGAAATAATCACATTAAAAATTAATATATTTTCTTTTTTCAGTTTCTATGAAATGCTTTAATGATACAAGGAAATTCCAATGTAATGTTTGTCAGAAGAAATTTTCTTACAAAAGCTGGTTAAGGAGGCATATGAGAATTCATACTGGAGGTAAATTCTTTTCTTCATCCTTGGAATATATAAAGATAATTTGCTAAAATATTGAAAAATTTATTCAATAGAAAGACATTATCAATGTGATGAGTGCACAAGAAGTTTTTCATACAGAACATCTTTGAGAAGCCATCTTCGCATTCATACTGGAGAAAAGCCTTTTCAATGTGAAATATGTAATCGGGAATTTTCAGAAAAACCAAATTTGATAAGACATCTTCGCATTCATACTGGAGAAAAGCCCTTTCAGTGTGATATTTGTAAACGAAATTTCACACTTCAAGAAAATTTGAACAGACACATTCGCACTCACACTGGAGAGAAACCTTTCAAGTGTGACATCTGTAAACGAAGTTTTACTGAGAGAGGAAATTTGGTAAGACATCTGTCCATTCACTCTTAAAAGAGATGCTTTTCGATGTAATAAAATTATGGAAAAGTTTCACAAGAAAAGTATCTGAAAATTCACCACCTCAATTATACAGTATTAGAGAAGTCTTTCCATTATAATACCGGTGAACGATGTTAAAATAACACAACTTGGAAAAAAATATCACTCAATATGGAAACAAAGTAATTTTGATGCAAGCTTTGAATACATTTTCTCAGAAAAAAATTATAATCGCTTAAAAATTTTAGCAACAGTTTTGATATGACTTGATTAGTTATTATATGTTAGAAATATGTATTAGTTTTTTAGATGTGAAACAATTAAAGAAAATTTTGTGGAAAAATGTAACTTTTAATCCAATAAATAAAAATTTTATAAGTTAAATTTTTATAATATTTACTATACTCCGTCTCACCCTCAACTGATAGTGACGTCAGAAAAGACGTCATTAACGGCGAAGTGATTAAAATGTAAAAATGTATCACTCCGCTGCCGATGTTGACCTTGTCGTCTGATCGGTCAGCTGTGGATACTCTTTTCACATTTATATCTATATTTATATTTTATATAATTTACAATAATTCATTACTTGAATAATAGAAAAACTATGACTATGAAGGAACTTTCCTCTCACGTTATTTCTCGCATTCGAACAAGAAGCCATTTTATCAAATACGGTAATCTCGTTAACGGACGATCGCTAGATCTATATTTCTATCCGGTGATTGTCACAAGCACATTACTGAAATTATTTACAACTATAAAAAAGTATTAAAAACTACGTACTTGATTTGAAATTAAACCTATTGTAAAGGAAATTTATTTTTTGAAGCGGTTAGTTACAACCAAAGATCGCATAACGTCACTATCAGTTGAGAGTGAGACGGAGTGTAGTTGTATATCTAATGCATTTTCGGATAGTGAAAATAAATATTTTGTACTAAGATTTAATAATACAGTAAGATCCGTTTTTTTCGTCAACAGATGAAGCCACACTCTGGAAGAATACTATGTGGCGGGGCGAAACAATCCCTTCCATAGGCTGCCCACTCCTGCAAAGAGATCATTCCGATTGTGGAGGACGGGAATCGACGGGCCGGGCCAAGACATCATGATAAATATTTTCAAGGGTTGGGATCCGAAATGAACCAGGTCAAACAGTGGAAACGCCCGTAGCACCCCGTTTTTTCATATTTTACGCCACCTTTCCCATCAGGGAGATTACTAAGTGGGCGGGGTCAGTTCCAACCACGAGCTGCACCCACACCCGTGGAGGGGGACCGGATGGTGAAGGACGGGAATCACCGGGCCGGGCCCAGTACCCTGAAAAATAGGAAGCGAACCCGGGTCCTCCTGCGTGGCACGCCAACGCGTCACCACTCGGCCGTAAGACCCTGTTTAAAGTGGAGAATACGTACCACAAAACCAAGCGGTAAATGAAACAGTGTTAAACGAGGTCATTTTGACACGTAAATAGTGGAGATAGTTGAAATAGGATAGTGAATAAAAAAATACACGTACCATTATTATTTTATTTCATTAATTATAGACAGTTTTTATTGCTTATATCGATTTGTATTCAGAAATCATTTATGAATAATTCTTAAAATTAGAATATAGGCTTAAGTTTTTAAGAACAAAAGAAAGTAATCAGATTGCAGTAATCTATAAATAATGAAAATATCAATGAAAGGAAAACGTTCTAACTTCAAAGCACTATAATTCGAAGTGATAGAATAAGCCACTTTGACTGTATCAAATTCATAAAACATTCTTGATCGGACTATAGTTCGAAGTGACAGCAATGGGTTAATTATTATTTTATTACTGTAAAATAACGCTGATTATTGATCACAAATATGAACTGTGACAGCGGCAGACTTTCGTATGTACTACAGTGCACTGATATCAAACGCATTGCGAGACGGCATAGGAGTATCAAACCAACAAATTAGTACGATTTCAGATATATATGAGTATAAGTGGTATTTAGGTGGTTTGAAAAACCGCACTAAAGTGAATAAATAAAAATTGTAGAATTCGAAAAAACTCGTTATATCGAAACAGCGTTAAGCGGGGTATTACTATGCTCAGTTTGTTAATATAACAGGACCATAAACGAGAAAATAGGAATATAAATTTAGAAAAATATATTAATTTCGTTAATACTTAGAACCGCTCTAAGAAGAAAGATTAGTTTTCCGTGCAAAAGAGGCTATTACATCCACGAATCTGAACGATTTCAAGAAATCGAATTAATCTCATTCGCTGTGTTATTCTACATATTTTGGATTTTGTTTATAACCAAAATTTTTTCGGAATTTGGTTTTTATTCACTCTTAAACAATCAATGCGGTTTTATGCACCATATTTTTAAATACAGGTTCTCCTCACTTAACGACCTTCCTGTTTAACGACTGCTCGAACTTACGACTTTTCTTTCTTTAACGCAAAATTCGTTTTCGCCCATTTGCGTCGCTTACGACTTCTGCTGCATATAATTTCTCGCACTCGTAGTTCCAAAAATCTGATGAAGTAAAATACTTTGTGCATAATTAAGATACAAATATCTTTACAGCCATGAGAACTTAAGTGAGTAACTTGTTCTCTGAGTGTTCTAAATATATATAAACAAGTTACTCGCTTACCGACCAATTCGTTATACGACCAAATCGTGGGAACGGAACTAGGGTCGTTAAGTGGTATAACATGCAGTTTAATTACCATAGAAGGTGCTATATATTTTTGCAAATTCTAATAGCAAATTGGATATTCTATAAAAGATTAGATGAATTGTCGAATGATTTTGATGAAATAAAAGAAATCCGAGATTTCTTAAATTCCGGTTAGACGAGTTAATCTATAAATACACAGAAATATTGTATATTATTAAAATTGTTAATGAAATTTATGAAAATGCGACCTCTATTATATATGGCTATGGTATATACGAAGCTTCTTTCTGTATCTGTATTGTATTATTTACACAATCTAAGATTTTTCTGAAATTACTATTTACTACAGTGTTCAGTTTAATTTTTCTTCATGTATACTTTTTGGCCATATATTATTTCGTTTTACTGCCAAGGTAAGTTAAATTTTCTAATCTTACTTTTAAAAATATAACGAAAATTAATTTCGTGTTTTTCTGCAGTTATATGGGGAATTTAAGAATACGGAGATTTTCTCTTCTTCTAATTTGACACTAAAGGATAAATTAAAAGTAATTTTTAATCACTTAAATATAATATTCTTTGAATGTATCTCAGAGTTTGCTTTTCATTAAGGAAAATAAATTATATCATGTTTATATATGAATCATTTTTGCCATTTAACTGGTGATTGGCTTTCGTTACTGGACTTCAGACTAACTCGTCTGTCTTATTCAGTAATTTATCCTATGTTATTTTGTGCAGTTTTACGCTGCTTTCCACTGTGTAAGTATTAAGCTACAGGACATAACAGTCACCAACTCGGGTCACCCACATCTTTGGTGGAGTCAGCCATCAGGTAGAGAATGAAATTCAACAATCGCCGGCATCTTCTGAAAAAAAAATTGGACGGAATTTAATAAATAAACACATTAAATTCATTTTGATAAAAAATATTTGGTGTCCGGGCAATCTATTCACATACCCTTTCTAACCAGACTTGGGGCTTAAGGCTGAAAACCACGCGGCCATCCAGCCGACCATGAAAATGGGCACATCGCTAGATTAATTAAATAGTATATCCGTGTTTTTTAGAATTGTTTCTAATTTCTTAATTTTTTTTATTGCCAATATTCCTCATCCATAACTCATTATTAATACTATGCGAATATTGAATTCTCTTTTTTGAAAACATAATTTGTATCGTGTTATCATATACAAATTGTAACATTGCCCGAATTCACGTCATTCTAGTTGCATCTTGTAATTTGTATTTCTTGCTTTGTAATTAATATCCTAAATTCTATGTATTCTTCGACATTTAAATTATTCAGCTATGTCTAATCTTTAATTATGATCACTTTAAAATTGTACATTGCATTATCTTACCATAATCGTTTGTAGTGCGATTTTCTCACTACTGTATTTAAAACATATTAACATTCGTTATATATTTAACTTATTTGTATTAGTATAACACAGTGATTCTCAACCACAGTGCCGCGGCATACTAGTGTGCCGCCAAACTTTTGACGGTGTGCCGCGAAAAATTAAGAATATTGTATGCATATATAAGAATTGTTTGTATGTAATGTATGAATCATATAACATATATTAATTATTAGTGAAATGTGGTTGGCTGGATATCCCTTTTGCAGTCGAACCACTGTAGCGATTCCTATTAATAGGGAATCATTAGAAAAATCTAATCCTCGAACTTCTGCGACAACCAAAAATTTTTGTCGTTATTCATAATTAAAAAATTAACTAATAAAAATTAAATTAAAATTATAGTTTCTCTAAAAAGACAAAATCCTCAGGGTAAAGTACTAGATAGGGAAAATTGCGACACTCCACCATGTTTGTGCAAAGAGCAGCTTTGTGGTCTGCTAGGGGTCTCCAAACTTTTCGCCTGAGGGCCACTTTAGAATTGTTCTGCGGGCCGTAGCAAAAAGAAAACTCTAGAACTAGATATATGACTTTTATTGAAAGCAGATAAACCAATATAATAACAAAACAGATATATTTCGTTTTGAATTTAAAAAATTGTTTTTCTTCGTTAGTCCATTTTAACCGATTTTTACAGTCCGAAAGATCATAACTTCAATTATAGTTACTTTTTGCTATTCGGGAATATATTTTGAACACAATTTTAATTAATGCATTTGAAATCTATCAATACCCCGTGTTTTTCTGTATTATTATTGAAAAATTAGTCCACTTGGCGTGCCGGATAAACTGGCGTCGCGGGCCGTAGTTTTGTGACCCCTGTGCTAGTAAAATAACTCATTGACGCATTTAAACAATTTTTCGGATTTAGCGTTAAAATTTCATTATCGCTTATTATTTTTATTGTTATTAATTTCTTTATTTTTATTTAACTTTATTTATTTGTTAATGCTCTACGTGTACATAACGATAGCATAACAATGTTATAACATTAGAAAATTATACTATGTTGCTATATAAATAATTTATTTATTTTTCATATTAGCACATTAATATACATAATATAGCAAAGCATTAACATATTCTAAATATTAATTTCTTTATTTACATTATTTCAGTTAAAAGTTTGTTGCCTTTATACTAACATACGAAAAATTGACACATTCAGACAATTTTAAAACAGAATTCCAAGTTTTATTTACAATATTCCTGATCAAGAAAAAAATGTTTAGTAGTAAATAGTACAAAAAATTTATTTACAAATTTTTGATGGCAATTCTCATGCCTATAGATTTACTATCACATTTAGCAGATTTCTTACTTTCACAGTTTTGTTAAATTTTCTTAGAAAATAAATTCTTGTTTTGAAAAATTGTTTCATAAGCTTAAAATGGAAAGAATGACATTTTGGAAAATAAGCTTTCATGTTTTTTATTATGGGATTTTGAATAATATCATTAAAAGTATATTTACTCTTAAGAATCATCTGCTAATTTATTCGATTTAGTTTTTCAGTCTTTAAAAGGTGCTGAAAACTAATTTATTAACAAAAACCAGGTTTATT
The DNA here is from genome assembly GCA_000484575.1 of Olivierus martensii. Lineage (NCBI taxonomy): Eukaryota > Metazoa > Arthropoda > Arachnida > Scorpiones > Buthidae > Olivierus > Olivierus martensii. The sequence continues at coordinate 13,519 of AYEL01073436.1, read as the reverse complement.
TCAGGGGCTTTTTCGATATTTAATGAATATTTTTTAAAATTTGTTAAGTGAATCAACAGGATCAATTTCTGAAGATTCAACATTCATGATCAATTTCTGAAGATTTAAGAAGAATGCTTTCTTCACATTTTTTACAAAGAACAGTGGAAACCTTGATTCTTGCTACAATATTCCTTGTTAGATAATACAAGGACTGCTGTTCTTGTATGCTCAGAGGAAAAATGTTAGAAATGGCATTGGGTTTGAGTTTCTTTTTCCCATCAGCTCTAAAACGAATGAAGTTAATAATTTTATAAGTTATTTTAAATATAATTAGCTTTTCAATACATTAAATTTCTTTCATCATGCAGTTTGAACAAAAAAAATCACTATCAAGAGCAATTATAATTATTAGTTTGAGCATTAATAATAATTTTCTTTAATAATACGTATAGTATTCATTAATAAGCTGTACATTAATTTCTACAAATAAAAAGCACGTGTTACTAAATAATAAATTTCTATATTTACTATCTATCGCAACTTTTTCAGCAATTCTTCTCCAAGCAGCATCTACAACAACAACTTTTTTATGTCCAGGATTACTCTTGTCCAAATTATTGGTTGATTTTCTATTAATAATATGATTTCTTCCTTTTTTTCTTCCGGTAACGTGTTCCACATGAGGGCCGCCATGTTGATCGTGCACTAATGGAAAGCAGAAATATCTACTACCGCTAGATGATAGCATAAAGCGGACAGCGCACTATTTGTCTGCGCGGATTGATGTTTCCACAAGTGCGCTATACGCCACGCTCTGTGAGTCGCGTACAGCGTATTCAGTGGAAACATAAGTGGAAACAGGCCTTAAAGGTCAGTGTTGACTGGGCTCAAATATAACAGTTCTCGTTTTCGGCATAATTAGTCGTTCGTGGTCAATGGTTCGTGTTCCGTCGTTCGTCAATCAGCGATTGTCTTAAAGCCGTGGTCACACTGTGCAATTGTTCGCCGCGCGTGTAACTGCAACAGCGATGGCTCTTCGATTAAATTCGTAAACCCCCTCCAAATAAGCGCGACTTCAACTGTGCTTGAAAACAAGAAAGTTTGTTTTCCCGGCGACGGTTGCATCGCAACCAATGAAAAGCGAGGAAATTTTTGACACGTGTCCAAGATGAAGGTCAGATGGAATTCGATGGTAGAGTCAAATTTTATTGAATTATTACAACAACAACAGTTATTTAGACTCTTGCCCAAATTATTGGTTGATTTTCTATTAATAATATGATTTCTTCCTTTTTTTCTTCCGGTAACGTGTTCCACATGAGGGCCGCCATGTTGATCGTGCACTAATGGAAAGCAGAAATATCTACTACCGCTAGATGATAGCATAAAGCGGACAGCGCACTATTTGTCTGCGCGGATTGATGTTTCCACAAGTGCGCTATACGCCACGCACTGTGAGTCGCGCACAGCTCATTCAGTGGAAACATAAGTGGAAACAGACCTTAAGGTTGGATTCACAGTAAGCTTGCGACTGCGATCGCAACCACGACCGCGACCGTTGCTACAGAAATAATCCCATCAGGCCTCGCTTCACTACTGCGAAGAATAGCGTAAGCCAAGCCTGATGGGATTGTTTCTATAGCAACGGTCGTGGTCGTGATCGTGATCACAGTCATAAGCTCAGTGTGAATCCAGCCTTACATTCATTTAGATATAGAGGTTTTGTTCCGATTTCTGCAGTTATAGATAAGAAGGTTCGATAACTGTTTTAACTGATAAGTTAAAATAACAGTCCAAAAACTTCAATGCACTTTAGGATCCAAATTTTACATTTTGAAAATTGAAACATACGACCTATTAGATAAAGGTAGCATATCCCGAAAATAATTACATAATACAATTCCTTATGAAAAATCTGGATCCAATTATGTTACGAGTTATAATTTTCGAGAAAAGCAGCCTTAAATTTTCCTGATGTCATATTCTGTTCGATTTTTATCCAGATAATATTGTATTATAATTACATAAACCGATTTTATTAATAATAATACGCAATTAATTTTCTTAGTATTGTTAATTTTTTTATTTTGAGAATACAATTGCATATCTCAGTTTACTGGAACTCTTAATTATTCAGTTTACGTAGACGGATATCAATGCAAATACAATACAGTACTCTATTTTGTTTCTTTCTCTTTTCTTTAATTAATAATTAAATAAAAACAAACTAACAATAATACTGAAAACACAATGATTGTTTTTCAAAAAATTGCACTGTGTAATAATTTTCTTTGCCTTATTGAATATGCTTAGATGCAAACATTTTATTAAATGTATTTTTTTAGTTTTTAAAATGACTATCAACAGTAGCCAGGGGGCAAACATTCGATTGCTTAATTACACAATGAGTTTTTAATTATTTTTGATAGTTTTTGATTTCATATTTTATAATCGTACGTTTTAAAATATAAGTAATTAATAATTACTCAGACATGGTAGTGCTTCTTTCTATGTTTTACACTATTTTCTAGAGATTATTAAAGCAGTATGGCCATTCCAGATTCTACTAAGAATCGGCTACACTTGTGGCGAGTTAACCTATAGATAAAAGATAATCTATGGGCACGAAAAATATGTAAATTTTAGAATGTTCATGAATATATAAATTAAGGAAAATTTATAAAAAAAAAGTAAAAAGTAGTCAAAAAGTTATTAAGTGAATACACATATAGAAACATGATCATCACTTTATCTAAAATAACTTTACTTTTCTTCGAAAAATAAAGTTATTTTAGATAAAGTGACAAGACGTCCCGGATTATACGGGACAGTCCCGGTTTTTGACTCTGTTCCAGCTTGAAAAAATGTCCCGGTTTTGAATAAAAGATCCGGGAGTGTCCCTTTTTTACTTATAAGTAAATAGTTCATATTTAGAAAATTAAAAAAAGATTAACTAAATTTAATTAAAAAAAATTAGCTACTGAAGAATTCTCCTTCGCAGCTTTTACTACACATATAGTATGGTCACCCTGATACTGTATAACCAATGTGGATGAATCAACTGAAGAACAAGTAATAAAGCTAATAAACATAAACAATATATTTTACTATCACTTCCTGCTTTCTTTTTGCAAATTTTTTAATAATTTGTGTTTTTTATTGTTTTTCAAAAAATATACAGTATATTTTTTTAGATTTTGTCCAACCTCACACCGCCAATCTACACCTACCCCCCTACGCTCCCCCAATAACTGGAGCGTCCCGAGTTGAAGCTCATAAAATTTGATCACTTTATTTTAGATCACCATGTTTTAAAATAAAATTTCAAATCACTGTTTTTTAGGATACTTTTCTTTGAAAAATATCCTAAAATACAGTGGTTATAGTTAGTAACTTAAAAAATAGTGTAGTAAGTGTTAAAAAGTTAGTGAAAAATTGATTTCCAGAAGAATCATAACAATGGACAACTATATTCATCATCAAAATAAATTGTCGGTAGATTATGAACATATACCGGGTGATTTTGAATTAATGTTGTTATATTGCACTGTTAAACGCTAACCCTAGAAATAACAGTTAAACAACAACATCCGCCATTACTATAATTTCATTGGCTATTCATTGCGGTGCAAGCTACATTTCCCAGTGTGACCACTATTTGGCGATTGCAACTTGTTGTCGTTGCTGTTGCAGCCGCGCCCGCAACGAAAAATTGCACCGTGTGACCACTGCTTAAGGTTTCCGATTAGTGTAATGCCTATCCGAGCCAATGGCATCTCCACCGATTAACCCTTAAATGCATTTGTTGTAGTTATACAACATTCCACTAATATCTCAATAAAAATTATATAACTTAATGAATTATTTAGTATTATTGCATAATGTTGTAGATTTATCACAATATTTTTTTGTATTTTATATTTAAATTGTTTTGCTATCTGGCAGCACTGTCCTACAGATTTTGATTTTCAAACGTGTTTCATTGAAATCTCAGGTTGTGACGTTGTCAATTTTCTTTTATATTTTATAAGAAGTAGTAATAAAAATTACTAGTACGTGCAATATGTTTATCACTATTGTAAAAATTGTTACGAAAATTTACATATTTTTTATCTTGATATGATCATATATTTGTATGTCCTTTGTAAAATGTGTAGCATTATCGAATTAAAAAAACCTTAGGCAAAATCCGGAAATAAAAGTTATTTACAAAATTATCCAATGAAACTATGGCGTCCAAGAAGCCTGCTACTTCTGCTTCTCAATCGTCGAACTTAATTTTTTCCATTTTGTAGCGGGCGATGAATGACAGATATGAAGTCAATAACAATGTATTTTGGCCGGAGCCGTTGCTGTTGCAGCCGCGCGCGTGACGAAAAATTGCACAGTGTGACCACAGCTTTAGAAATATTGAAGAAATGAGAGTAGCTTTATCACATATTAAACCTGACATGGCTCAAATCTGCAAATGACAATTGGCTCATGCAGGGCCGGCCCTAGCGTTTTTGCCGCCATAGGCAAACCCAAAAAATGCCGCCCCTATGGGTTGTGTTTAATTTTTTTCCGCTCTAGTTCAGGCGGTTTTGCCGCTCCTAAATTTTGCCGTCATAGGCAGTCGCCTACCTTGCCTACCGCATAGGGTCGGTCCTAGCTCAAGCATCGCATTAAACTTGATTTTAAAATGTGCTATTTTTCTAAACGAGTTAATTACAGTTCTTAAGAATGTTTTTTTTTTCTGTTATTTAATGTGTAATGTATAATTTTTAATAAAATACATGTTCATGCATATTTTTGTTGTTTGTTTTATGATCTTTGTGATATAGTGTTCCGCAAATTTTTTTTACAATCAAAAGTGTTCCGTGACTTCGGAAACTTTCTTTACATTTTACATTTTTACACCCCTTTCCAATCAGGGAGATTACTAAGGAGCGGGGCCAGTTCCAACCACAGGCTGCACCCACACCCGTGGAGAGGGTCCTGATGGTAAAGGGCGGGGATCGCCGGGACGGGCCCAGTACCCCGAAAAACTTTTCAGGAAATGCTGCACACGGGACGCGAACCCGGGTCCTCCTGGGTGGCACACCAATGCGTTACCACTCGGCCATCCGGCTGTCTTCGGAAAGGTTAAGAACCACTACTCTAGATATTGGGGGCGTAGGAGTATAGGCAAACATAGGGTATAGGATGTGGGTATTGGACAAAATCCAAATGAAATTTTTTTAGAAAAAATGAAGAAATATTTTAAACAATGAAAAAATTTACAAAAAGAAAAGCAGGAACAGATACAGAAACAAACAATATATTTTACTATTACTTTTATTACTTTATCTTCACATTGATTCATCCACATTGGTTATATTAAAGTGACTCAAAGGGTAACTATATTCTATGTACAGTAAAAGTTGGGAAGAATTCTTCAGAAGCAAAAAATTTTATATTAAATCTAATTAAATCTAGTTAATCTTCTTTTTTAATTTTTTAATATGAACTATTTACTTATAAAAAAGCAGGACAATCCGGGATAGACTCAAAAACAGGGACTGTCCTAGCTAATCTGAGACGTCCGGTCACTTTACTATAGGCCTACTATAAACGGCAGTGATAACGATTATCTATCTATATATATTTGTGTATCTGCATGAATCGTTTGGGCACTTCCAGACATGGTAGGAACTTTATTCTAGACTTTCGAATTCGAGATTGCGTCATTTAAATTTTGCATGGAGTTAGTGACTGACCCCAGACTCTTCAGAAAATTGTATAATTTGAGAAATTCTTCCAGGGACGGGACAGTTTGGGTAAGAAGAATACCACATATGAATCCTTCAAAATTTTGTCTGAATTAAGGATGACATCATCGGTGATATAACAATAATTCAGTTATTAACGCTGTCATTGTATGACATCACTATGATGTAACAATGAGCGACATCACATATGCGCTGTGATGACATTATCGCGATATGAGTCAATTGGATATCTGTAGGTATATATGCTCGGCAAAGGCTTCCGCACCGTTTGACCTCTCCGGATCAAATTTGACCTAGCGACTTCTCTCAGATAACATAGGCTATCATGGGTCGAGATCACCTCAGAAAGTGTGGCATTTTGGGGTGACAACGAAAATATCCTTTTATTTAAATACTCTAGAGTGATGTTCGAATTCGAGATTTGTGAAGTAACGATGGCTGCCGTCATAAAACAATTCCGTCGTATGACTCACGCTGACGTACAATAGACAACAACACTGACGTCAGGTCGCCACTATGGTGACGTTATTTGACATAATACGCTGATTAAATCAAATGGTAAAATCAATAGTTAAAATTGCACACTAAAACCCAATGGATTCCAAATACTATAATAAATTAAATCGTGACATAATGAATGGCGTCACAAAAGCTATGGATGCGTGACTTCAACATGACATCATTTTGTAGAAGTGACGCAATTATGATCAACCAATTAATTCCAAATGTTATAATAAATGAAATATAAAGGCAAATAATATGGTTTATTATAAATTTATCCATAAAGTCTATAAATCCATAGGATCCAATACCCACCCCTTGAAAGGTGTTCCTCTAAATTTCGGTCCAACCATAGATGTTGGCTGGTCTGTTAGGCTATTCTGTTAAAAGTGACCGGCACCAAAACTATTTTCTGTCGATTTAGCATCTTAATTCATAATAATATAACCTATAAATTCATTTAAACTAATTAAAATTTTTTTATCATCCGCAAGGGTGCTAACATCCTGATGACATAACTGTATTATACACCTGAAATTCCTGAGCAGCGCGGGACACCCTTGCTAATTGTTTTATATATTGCTTGCAAAATATACGGGAAATCTTTAATTTAATGAAATTTCTTTGGCATCAGTAATTGATTATATGCTTCATTTCCTGTGCTGTTGATAATCCAACTTTGTTATAATGGCCGAAAAAAAGAATCAGAAAAAACACTGTCTGGGAGTATAAGTTTGTCTGGGACTCTAAAGGCTATATCACCGATGGCTGATTAATAAATAATTTATGGATTTTCAAAAGTCAAAGGAAATGTAGCAAGACTGATAAAAGGATAAAGCGTAATAATTAACGAACAAAAAGAACAAAGAAGATAATGGAGATTGGGACCATGCAACGTGAATAGGCAAGTAAGCGGGAATGAACAATAATTTGTGAATGAAATATGCAAATATAATGTGTGTATAAGACAATTTGTGTGTATGAAACAATAATTAACGAACAAAAAGAACAAAGAAGATAATGGAGATTGGGACCATGCAACGTGAGTAGGCAAGTAAGCGGGAACGAACAATAATTTGTGAATGAAATATGCAAATATAATATGTGTGTATAAGACAATTTGTGTGTATGAAAGAATTTGAAGAGGCTTGTGTATTTGAGAATGTGAGGAACGGCATTGTGAGGTATATTTTTGGATGTAGGGTTTGCTAATGAATGCGAGAATAAAGGTTAGGTTAATTAGATTACGCCGCCATATCCTCATGGGATATACTGTATCTGGCGGCGGCCACTTGTAGAGCCCATCACAGGCTGGCCAACATCCGTGATGGGGTCAACCGGATGGTTGAAGGATGGGGGTTCAACGGGCCGGGCCCGGATCCCTCCTGAAAAACTGGAGGTGTGGGACCCGGATCCTCCAGGGTGGTAAGCCAAAGCTTTACCACACGGCCATCCGGCCGACGCGAGAATAAAGAAGTATATATTATAATAAAAGTATATGATGATAGAATGAGGTAAGTGGAACTGAGGAAAGAATGGCAAGAATTTTTCAAGCTGAATGAGTAATTGCGGAAAATGATTTTAAAGGCCGGGTTCATATCGCTATCTATAGTAATGAGATAGAAACGGTTGGGAGATATGATAATGCTTGAGTAGATAATAACGGAAACCAGGACCGGATTATCCAATAGGCACGTGCCTGAGGCCCCAAAAGCACGATAAAAATTATTGAACAATTTATATTAATTTAAAAAGCTTTTGTACGGATGGGCTTCAAAGGGTCTTAATCCGACCCTGATAGAAACTATTGAAAGTTTGTGCCGAGAGTGGACTGTCTGTCTTAAATCCTTTCTTCAAACAGAAAACTCAAAGATTTTTCAACGTTTCTTTAATCAACATTTTCCTATTTGTTAATCACATAAATTGTAGAGTTAATACAAGATCTCTTGGCTGGATGGCCGCAGTGGAAACATGCTGTACTTCCACCATGGAAGATCTGAGTTCAATTCCCATATTTTATATATCCAGAATTTTTCGGCAAAATCTGAACCAGGTCTGTTGAACCCCATCCTCTATCTGAAGATTAACCAGGGATCAGTGTATTAATACTCCTGCTTATAGTGCTGTAAAAATATCATTAACAAAAAGCAGTGTACTGGAATTTTGTAGTATACAAAACTTAATTTTTAATAGAAATATTAAAAACATGAAACATAAAGAAAGAAAAAAATATATACATAAGACCCCAATAAACAATATACATAAAATAAAAAGAAAAAAAAAGTATACAGCCTTTGACACATTCATTTAATAATTATATCTTCCTTACCACTGTTCATTAAAAATAAGAAATTTTTTCTTTTTAACAATATCAACTTCACTTTCTGAACTTTTTTCTGTATTTTAAAGTTTGTGTATCTTCTGTTCTCTTTACAAAATCTGTAATCTAACTTGCTACAAAACAATTGTTCCTTAACACATACCCAAAAAAAATTTATGAATAAAAAAGCTTTTTTCTATTTCACATTCCTCTATTGAAAAGTAAAAACTTATTCTATCCAAGAACTGAACATTTGAAACACAAAATACTCAATGGTCAATATTTAACTCAATTTCAAATTGAAAACAGACTGCATATCATCCTCTCATAGCAAACTAGCAAAATTGCATTTTATATGTGTATTGTATGTCCATAATGTGGATTTATAAGAATTAACGAAAATGTTTTGTGTTACAGAAGAGTAAATGTAATTTTCTAAATGTATTAAATAAAAACTGTGTTGTAGAAGTACTGTGTATGAGGGTTTCTGCAATTTTTAAATAGTGTTAGAGCGAAACCATGAATCAAATTCACAAAATTGTGAAGGTCCCTTGTAAGTATACAGATTATAAATTTATGAAAAATAAGCTATCTAACATGTTAAATTTAGTAAAATTTGGTTCAAATTAAGATTCCTTTAATATTTTAAATTATTTTAAAGCAGGAATCCATTAATATTCTTAATTAATCCTTACAGATTAACAGAATATTAATAATTAAAAAATTATCAGATTCAATTTTATAGAAGTCAAAGGAGGACAATTAAATCCTGAAAATTTAAATTTCATTATTTTTATTTATTTTGCTTTTACAAAAATCATTTTTTTAAATAGCAATACCTAAATGATCTTACAAATAAAATATATTCCAATTTAAATCAATCAATTTATATCAATTCAATTCAAATCAAATCATTTAAATTAATGAGTTTATTCTATGAAAACATCCTATTCACTAAGTAGTTATTTTCATATTTTATAAGAAGCAATAAACAATCTACTTATATAAAGCAGTGATTATATTGTTGTATTATTACTATATTGTTTAATGTGCTAAATAAAAATGATCAAGTAAAACAACTTAATTTGAAAGAACTTAGTTACCTGTTTAAAAATAATTATAATTTAATTATACAAACTTAATTACTACCTCCAGTAAATGAAGTTGAAGCAGCAGCAGTAGAGGCAGCAGCAGAAACTGCACTAGTAGTAGCAGTAGGTGATGCAGTATCCATAAGTGGATTCACTGGATGAAAACCTATTATTAAAAAAATTAAGTTATAATAATAATAATAATTTTAAAAGATGTATATATATATATATATAATCTTCCACTTATATAATGACTGTGTATGTGACAATAAGCTCTAATTCCAAAGTAGAAAAATAATAATTTATTAAAAAAGTACTTTCAACTTCACAGTCATAATCAGCCTTTTTTAGAAACAATTAAAATACAACATTTTTGGAATATAAGATGTAGAATGTTATTTAAAATTAAAATTATTATTTTTCCACTTTGGAATTAGAGCTTATTTTTACATATACAATTTTAAAAGATTTAATAATCAAATATTTATATTTCATTATTTATATATTATAATATTCTTGCAATTTGCAATGAAATTTTAAATTAAAATTAAACAAAATTATAATATAGATAATATCTTTAATAGATGAAAAAAATATAGAAGAATGTAAACAGATTAAAAAAAAATTTTTTTATATATAAGCATAGCAATGGTCAATTGTAAGTAATGTTTTATTGGGTAGAATGCTAGGCAAGTAGGTGGTAATTTAATTGACGGATATAGGCTTTTAAAGTCCATTACTGTTGTGATTTCGTCATTCATCAGTGGATTATTCCTAATTTTAACCAGGAAGTCTTCAACTGAAGATATTGTATATTCATAATCTTTTAGTTTGTTAGAACATATGGTGGCTAAGGTATTTTCAATGTTCCTTAAAATCTATCGGCGATCTATTGGTTTCAACAATGGGTCTAATATCTATCGGAGTTTTATGCGATTTGATATAGCCGAATAATCTCGGGCATGCTGGGTTGCGTATAGGATTAACTTTAAGCTGTTCAGGTAATTCATTTTTTTCAAAATGCACTTTACTTTGGTTAGAAGGGAGCTTGTAGGATCGTGAGTTAGTTCTTGTGCACCTGATTCTTGTATATATTTGTTAAGCAGGCAAATTTAAAAATATTAAAATGTGTTCCTCAGCAGAAAAAAGGTTGAGAACCACTGCTCTAGATTGTAAGCCTGCGATTTACCACGCTGCCATTCAGTTTACCCGAGAATGGATCGATCCAACAGCTAATCGATGGCGCCCCTCGATTCCCCAAGGTTCGCAAGATGTTCTTGACTAGCAGGCTTCCATAATTGTGTCACCTCAATATATAGCGTCAGTCACTTTGCTGCACGTCCCAAAGACAGCTACAATGATACCCGTCCAATGATTGAGAGGTAATAGAGAAATCTGGCATGACCAGATTAGATAAGTTAGTTTTAATTAGACCGCCGAATCATACATGAGAATCTTTTCGCAGTAAGTACTTTCAGAGCCCATCACATGCTGTTATCCATGATAGGCTAAACCGAAAAGTTGAAGGATAGGATGCGTTTTTAAATTCAATACTCTCCATCAGTGATGTAAACTATGTTTGTTAAATTCTTGGTAAATTCATTAGTGACGTCACTGGTGTATTCAACACTAATTCACCACATCAACCATAGTATTTGTTCGGTTGATGCTGGGACACAGACTTTGATGTCATTTTTTAAGATGGCTGCTCCCATGCAAAGAATAAATGTGAATATTGGAGAATCAGTTTATGATCTGTCTGCTGATAGTTCCACAGCAGATTCTTTTTTGCATTTGAAAAAATAATTTTTTACGTCGGTATTAAGAAATTGACTAGCAGCAGAAGACAAAATAACATCCAAATAGTCATCTTGATGCGCAAGGGTTGAATTTAAAAACAGACACTTTAAATCCCCGATGGGTAGTTAAGTTTTATGACGTCATTTTAGATGTACATCAGTGGTTTGAGAGTGTTGGATTTCAAATGCACCCATACAGTTCAATTTTTTTTTTTTTGTTAACAGATGACGCCACTTTCCATTCAGGGAGAATACTAAGTGACGGGGCGAAACAAGCCCTTCCACTGGCTGCCCACCCCTGCGGAGGGGTCAGCCGAATTGTGGAGGACGGGGATCGACGGCCGGGCCCGGACCCCATGATAAATATTTTCAAGGGGTAGGACCCGAGACTCGAACCCGGGTCCTCCAGAGTGGAAAGCCGAAGCGTTTCCACGCGACGGGCTCAAACACCGCCTGAAAAATGAAGTTATAAGTCCCGTAATTGAACCTGAATCCTCTAAGGCAGGGATGCACAGACCGCGGCTCTCCGTTGATTTGTTGGCTGCCCGCCTCACTATGTGTTATTTTAACGAGTCACACAATCAACGAAATAATATTTGTAGTTTTGAACAAAGCATTTTCAAATAATATTTTTGTGATATGAAATTATTTTTATGGTGATTTGATGATAATATTTTTAAACAATAAGAAAAAATAATAATCATGTTTGTAATAATAAACATTTTTTTTTTAATTTTTACTATTATTTCTGTGTGTGAAATAGGTAATTTAAATGGATTGTACACGCACACAAAATAGCACTGCCGCTTAACTAATGAAAATTTAGAATCATTCTTGCATTTGGCTATTACAAATGCCGAACCTAACATAAAAAAAAATTGTTAAATCAGTGCAATACCAAGAATACCATGCAATCAAAATCAATACCACGAATACTATCCAATTAAAAAATTCTTTGTTTTTCTTTTGGTTATGTTGCTTTGTAACATGTAATTAATAACGATATATAATTTTAAACGGCCATCCTATAAGCCACAATGAATCTATGCAGCCCTTGATCTTAACAAGGCTGTGCAACCCTGCTCTAAGATACAAACCAGGGGTCTCCAAACTTTTCGCGGTGAGGGCCACATTGGGTACTTCAGCATTGTTCTGCGGGCCATAGCAAAAAAAATAAAAAATAAAAACTTTAGAACTAAATATATGATTGGTTTGATTAATTGCTTTCAATAAAGAAAGCAGATAAACCAATATAATAACGAAGCAGATATAATGAAATAATTTTTTTTTTCGTTTTGAATTCTTTTAAATTTTCTTCTTCGTTAGTCCATTTTAAACGACCATTTACAGTCAGGAAGATCATAACTTGGATTATAGTTACTTTTTGCTATTCGGGAATATATTTTGAACACAATTTTAATTAATGCATTTGAAATCTATCAACACCCCTTTTTTTTTTTTTATTTTTTTTTTTAAAATTAATTTATTTTTTATTTAATAAAAAAATATTATCACCCTTTTTTTTTTGCGGATTATTATTGAAAAATTAGTCCACTTGGCGGGCCGGATAAACTGGCGTCGCGGGCCGTAGTTTTGTGACCCCTAGTCTTTGGAATCACCGACTAGATAAATATAAAAATAAAGATGCTAAAGAAAATGTTTTGGGTTCTTGCTTATGTTAAATAAAATTTTTTTGAATTCTTCTTTTAACAAAAATGTTAGTAGTAGTAGTAGAATAGGGAGGGGCCTATTTCAGCCCAAGCACTGCGACCAACATTGGTCTATTGTGCACCCCCAATCAATTCATCCCAGAAGAAGGCCTGTCTTAAAAACAAACGACAGTATATTCTTCAATGGGACAGAAGCAAGATCCTCGGGAACAGAAAAATACATCCCCAAGAGATCACGCCTAAGCCACGAAAGGGCCACACATTCACATAAAATGTGAAGAGGAGTTTCCTCCTCATACTGACATTTTCTACACATGGGGCTATCAGCAAGCCCAATCAAGTGAAGATGTCTTCTGAGATGACAGTGCCCTGTAAGAAGCCCTGTAACAATCCTAACTTCATTTTT
>AYEL01073435.1:0-12615 GCA_000484575.1 Olivierus martensii | reverse complement strand
CTATCAGAACCCTACCCCTCGTTGCTAGCGAACTACATAATGGACGATCCCTCCGCCAGCACATTAGTGCCTACGTTACCGAGGAAACTAATGCATGCTGAAGCCGAGTATTGTAAGGAAGCCGAACGTATCCGGTGAGGTGACAAACATTTTGGCCGGTGCTGAACGTGGATTGAACGCTTTATTTATAATGTTTATTATTAATTATTTGCATATTTAGATTTTGTTAATAACTGAAGAAGGAACTACAAAGAAAGAACTACGTACACTAATATTTTTAATTGATTAAATCTATTGAATATTTCATTTTTCTTTATAACCAGAAATTAATAATCCTTTCGCACTTTCGATTTACAAAGAAAATATTTTTCAGAAAGTAATGCAATTATATATGTTTTAACATTTATAAAAATGTTCAATTTTTTTAAAAAAACATACAACTAAAAATATAATTTTAGGAAAACAATCATATTAACCGGAATCTTAATTAAGTATCTAAAAGATTTCCCTCGTAGCAGGGACTCAGAGAGGGGTAAAATCGGATATATTTGTGACGGACCCGGAATCGAAACGAGCCCGACCGTCGAATCCCTATGTGTCATTTCTTATCACATAACATGTCCGATAGATGGTTGGTCACTACAAGAGCGCACATACTACCACCCAAAACAAGTTGTGCCAAAATAAACTATTTTATATATAATAGTATTTTGATAACTGTTTATAAATTTTCATTTGTCCATCATCGAAGGTTTTTAAATTTTTTTGGTCTCATCGTGCGACAATAAAACTTAAAAATTTTCTTTTTCTTTAATGTTTGTATTTTATGTAGTATGAATGTATCGAATTTTGATTTTATTGTACACTCTTATTTAAAAAATATTTAATGTTATATTAGTATTTTTTATTGAATCATACTGATGTACTTTTTTAAATAGGAGCCAGATCACAGACTTATCACTGGCCCAAAAGTTTCTCTCGGCGGTCCTGCATTGTAGTATCATTATCCTTCAAATGGAAGTTTAACAGATTTTCTAAACGACGTTCTTTGAACTACATTTTCGACACATCTCAGAACAGGATTCAAAGTACAATTAAACAACATCCACATTGGATTCGTAGCAGTCATTCCATCATCGCTACAAAATGGGGAAAATCAATTTGGTGACTTGAAACGAAAGAAGCACCCTCTCTGGCCGCCATAGTTTCATTGCATAATTATACATATAACTTTTATTCTAGGATTTTCCGAAAGATTTTTTAATTCGATAAGATCACACATTTTACAAAGAGCTTTATTGTATTCTCAATCGTTTAACGATATTTATTGAACAATTCATTTCATTTTTAATAATTATTTCATTGCGTGATATGTGCTTATTTGTATTTGATACTTGATACTTCTTGGAAATTTATTTTGGGTTTGTATCGTCTTAGAAATATATTTCATTATCAGATAACTAATTAGAAAAGTTATAAAAATAAAAATTAGCTATAATCTGAATTAGATTTCTTTCCACCAGGTTTCGCATATGTTTATGATATCATTGGACAGAGCAAGTAGAAACCATTAATGTTTAAAATAATTTAATTGAAAAAGTATTGATATCTGTCATCATTCCTCTACCAGACTTGTTAGACACAATATACTGGCCTCCGCCCCAGGCGGACACACGACGACACATTGTCCTGCTGGAACGTTAAATAGCAGCAACTCGTCACTTATCGCAATCGAAGGAAATGGCGTCAGCTAAAACCTCCAGATTACCCCAGAAGAAAAAGAAATACTGATAAGTATAAGTAGAAAAACTGAACTGCTTAAAATTAAAAGTTAAGATATGTTTTTAATGATTTGATATTTTTTATAAAATTAATTAAATAAGTTTTAGTTGATAATTTATTATTTACGACTAAAAATTACATAGCAACATGGCGATTTAACTAATTAATTAATTAAACATGAACGAATATATAATGTATGTATTCTGTTTCTTAATCAGAAGTTTTTGATTGATATTGGAATATAAATTTAAGATATTCTTTATTCATATTTATTATAGAAAATGAGGAGAAACAGTTTAAGATATCTACAATAATTAATGTTTAATATGCCTATTATATTTTACAATGCAATTTGTTTAGAATATTGTTTAATTTACGGATATATATTCTAAATTAATAGTTTTAGTTAAAGTAAATATTTAAATTTTCATAGAAATAACCTCATTAATAATGTATTTCAGATAAATTCTTTAAAGTTATTAATGGCAGTTGTATTAATGTTGAAAAGCAGAAGATAAAGAAATGGAAACAGCTTTCTTTAACCTTCACGGCATTTTCCGGAAATTCAGTTTGTTTTATTTTTTTAAACAATTCATAATAAATAATTCACACATATATATAGATTTTTTTCTTTTGAATAGAATCTCGGAAATATGTGGAAAAAGCGATTATTTTGCATCAGAGTGAAAATCCTACAGAAATAAAATTCATCAAAACTTTTGCGAAAGAAGCAACTCATCATCTGTGATTTAATAAATGTTAAAATTCTGTTATGTTGGAAGATTGATTCGTAAATTACTGTTGCATAAAACCATGAAACTAAAATGAAAATACTCACATTTTGAAAATAATAAGCATAATTGTCGTATAAATATTAATGGATTCGCGAATACTATAAAAAATCTGCAATTTGAACATTTTTGTTTCATAATAAACAATAATAACTGATTCTAATATTAACCGAATTTTTTTTTCAGTTTCAATGAATTGCCTTAATGATAAAAGGAAATTCCAATGTGATGTGTGCCAGAAGATATTTTCTTTCAGAAGCGAGTTAATGAGGCATAAAATAATTCATACTGGAGGTAAATTTTTTTCTGATGTTTGGAAATTACAAAGATTACTTTTCCAATATATTCCAAATTTCATTCAATAGAAAGACCTTATCAATGTGACGAGTGCAAACGTAGTTTTTCCCAGAGAACAACTTTGATAAATCATCTTCGCACTCATACTGGAGAAAAGCCTTTCCAATGTAATATTTGCAAACATAGTTTTACACATAAAGTATCTTTGATAAATCATCTTCGTACTCATACTGGAGAAAAGCCGTTTCAGTGTCACGTTTGTAAACGAAGTTTCACAAAGAAAGAAAATTTGAAAGCGCATGTTCGCACACACACTGGAGAAAAACCTTTTCAGTGTGATATCTGTAAACAAAGTTTTACACAACGAGGAAATCTGATAAGCCATATTCGCACTCACACTGGAGAAAAGCCTTTCCAGTGTGACATCTGTAAGCAAGCTTTTACTCAAAAAGTAAGTTTGATAAGACATTTCTTCATTCACTCTGGAAAGAAATCCTTTTCAATGTGATAACAATAATAGAAAATTTCACGAGAAAAGTATCACTTAAAAACCATCATTTCCATCACATGAGAAAAGCCATCTCAGTGGTCTTCATTCACTCTGGAAAGAAATCCTTTTCAATGTGATAACAATAATAGAAAATTTCACAAGAAAAGTATCACTTAAAAACCATCATTTCCATCACATTAAGAAAAGCCTTTCCAGTGTGACATCTGTAAGCAAGCTTTTACTCAAAAAGTAAGTTTGATGAGACATTTCTTCATTCACTCTGGAAAGAAATCCTTTTCAATGTGATAATAATAATAGAAAATTTCACAAGAAAAGTATCTCTTAAAAACCACCATTTCCATCACATGAGAAAAGCCATCTCAGTGTGACATCTGTAAACAATGAAAAAAGACATCTTGAAAAACGTCTCATTGAATATGAAAACAAAGCCTTTTTGATGTAAGCTTGCAACTATATTTTCTCAAAAAAATAAAATTTGAGAAAATATTTTTGAGCAGTCTTGGAAGTAATTTTTCCTTATTAATATATTGATTTGAAAATTCCTTAATATGCAAATTTATAGCATATAAAAACTGAAGTTTTTATAGCTGTGAAATTATTAAAAATAATCTTGTTGAAAATATGTTTATTTCGAATACCACAATAAAAATTCGATACAGTTTTTATTAGATGCGTATCTTAAGCATTTTTTCAATGCTAAATATAAATATTTTGTATTATTATTTAAGAATATTCTGTTTTGAGAATGTAACAGGAGGAAAAAAGAAAATAGGGTTTCGAATACAAAAAAAAAAATTCGATACAGTTTTTATTAGATGCGTATCTTAAGCATTTTTCAATGCTAAATATAAATATTTTTTATTATTATTTAAGAATAATCTGTTTTGAGAATATAACAGCAGGAAAAAAGAAAATAGCAATATAAATCCTGAAATATTTATTAATTTTATGAATTTGAATTAATAAATGAAAAATTTTGGAGATTTGTTTTTATTAATTTAATATAAATCATGACATACATTATCGTACTTACTAGCCTAATTTTTCTCAATTTTCAATTTACTAAAGGATAGAAAATACATTTTATTGTAAATATATTTTAAAATTTCGTGAATTCAATTATAATGAGATGCCAAGATATCATTGTTAGAAAAAACTAATCGGCGTCTTGTTTATATTCATCTTGTTTTTTATTTAAAACCCCTGATATAGTAAGAATTTATTCATATATTTTATCTGTAGTAGTGAATTTATTATGATATAAATTCCTACTTGCTTATTTTCAAATATTCTATCGGCATTTTTTGTCATAAGTGTTATCTGCTGTAAAATATTGTACACAACATAAGAATACAGTGGTACAGTCGAGAAGAAAATAAATCGCCGCTATACCGCGTCAGCGTGAAAAATTAAGTCTCATCGCCAATTTTTTGTCATAAGTGTTATCTGCTATAAAATATTGTACACAACATAGGAATACAGTGGTACAGTCCAGAACAAAATACTGTAAATCGCCGCTATACCGCGTCAGCGTGAAAAATTAAGTCACGGCGTAAAATGTGACGGAATCGGCAAAGTAGACATTAATAATGTCGAATAGCGGGCGTTCTATTGTCGAATATATATTTTTAATACTTTTAATCGAATAACTTGAAATAATATAATAAATAACTATTAGCATAACGTCAGACGAAAACTCTTCGTTCTATTACGTCGTCATCCAATTCCAAATCGTTGGGCGCATTTGGAAACAGCGATCTTGTATGAGCGATCACGTGACTACGCGTCATACGCCAATAGTATTACATACTGTTAAATAAAAATATCTATGACTAAGGTTGAAAATGTTCAAGTAAAGCAAGTATTAGGTCAAAATCAAAGGCTGAACGTTCATTTAGAAGCGATCACGTGACCACTCTTGGGTGCGAACGCCCCCATTTTTCTTTATAATTTTTCTTTTATCAATTTTTTTTTATAATTTTTAGCGTTGTGCGTGGGTTTTCGGATTATTTTTTCCATATTTTACACCCCTTTCCAATCAGTGAGATTACTAAGGGGTGGGGCCAGTTCCAATCACGGGCTGCACTCACACCCGTGGAGGTTGGCCGGATGAAGGACGGGGATCGCTGGGCCGGGCCATAACTTGAAATAATATAATAAATAACTATTAGCATAACGTCAGACGAAAACTCTTCGTTGTATTACGTCGTCATCCAATTCCAAATCGGGCGCATTCGGAAACCGAGCGATATTGTATGAGCGATCACGTGACCAGGCGTCATACGCCAATAGAGTATTGAATACTGTTAAATAAATAAAAATATCTATGACTAAGGTTGAAAAATGTTCAAGTAAAGCAGGTATTACGGCCAAAATCAAAGACTGAACGTTCATTTAGAACCAATCACGTGACCTCTCTTGGGTGCGAACGCGCCCATTTTTCTTTATAATTTTTCTTTTATCAATTTTCTTTTATAATTTTTTTATAATTATTAGCGTTCTGCGTGGGTTTTCGGATTTTTTTTTCCATATTTTACACCCCTTTCCAAACAGTGAGATTACTAAGGGGTGGGGACAGTTCCAATCACGGGCTGCACTCACACCCGTGGAGGTTGGCCGGACGAAGGACGGAGATCGCTGGGCCGGGCCCAGCACCCCGAAAAACATTTCAGGAGATACCAGACCCGGGACACGATTCCGGGTCCTCCTGCGTGGCACGCCGACAGCGTTACCACTCGGCCACTAGGTTTTCGGATTATTTATGTTGGATACTTTGTTTATCCTAGGTAATTTGAGGAAAACTGCAGATACTGTGTTTAACAAATCGCGATTTATAGGTCTTTTTATTAGAATTTCTCCATATTGGCTATCGGATTAGAAAGAGACTAGCACAGTATCTACAAATATGAAAAAATGTCATTTTGTTTACAAAATGCACATATGCGTTTTTCCGTGGGGCAGCCGATTGGTCATGTGATATGGAAAACTAATCTTTCGCTGATAAAGTACAATTCAGACTAACGACTGTTTCATATCATGATTCCAGCAAATGCCACATGATTAAAATAAATACACAAAGAAAGCTATTTTAGAAAGTAATAAAATTTGAAAGTATTCAATACTGAAGAATGTATTAACTTCTGGTTATAGGGATAAATGAAATATTCAATTGATTTAATGTATTAAAATCAATAATTTATGCAGGTAGTTCTGGCTTTGCAGTTCGTCACTCAATTATCAACAAAATGGTAAATATGCAGTCAAATAATACTAAAGCATTCATAAATATGCTTTCACTCCACATACATAGCCATACAAAACATTATTATTATTGGGTTGGTAGCAATCATTCCATCGTCCGCTACGAAATGGGAAAATTAAATTAATACCTGTAACAGACACAAAAACATAAAGTACTTTACGTTAAGCATTAAAGGACTTTCACCTGGGCCGGGCCCAGCACCCCGAAAAACATTTCAGGAGGTACCAGACCCGGGACACGAACCCGGGTCCTCCTGCTTGGCATGCCGACAGCGTTACCACTCGGCCACTAGGTTTTCGGATTATTTATGTTGGATACTTTGTTTATCCTAGGTAATTTGAGGAAAACTGCAGATACTGTGTTTAACAAATCGCGATTTGTAGTTTTTTTTTATTAATACTTTGTTTATCCTAGGTAATTTGAGGAAAACTGCAGATACTGTGTTTAACAAATCGCGACTTGTAGTTTTTTTTATTAGAATTTCCCCATATTGGCTATCGGATTAGAAAGAGACTAGCACAGTATCTAAAAATATGAAAAAATGTCATTTTGTTTACAAAATGCACATACTGCGTTTTTCCGTGGGGCAGCTGATTGGTCATGTGATATGGAAAACTAATCTTTCGCAGATAAAGTACAATTCAGACTGACGACTGTTTCATATCATGATTCCAGCAAATGCCACATGATTAAAATAAATACACAAAGAAAGCTATTTTAGAAAGTAATAAAATTTGAAAGTATTCAATACTGAAGAATGTATTAACTTCTGGTTATAGGGATAAATGAAATATTCAATTGATTTAATGTATTAAAATCAATAATTTATGCAGGTAGTTCTGGCTTTGCAGTTCGTCACTCAATTATCAACAAAATGGTAAATATGCAGTCAAATAATACTAAAGCATTCATAAATATGGCGTTCCACTCCACATATAGTGATACAAAACATTATTATTATTGGGTTGGTAGCAATCATTCCATCGTCCGCTACGAAATGGGAAAACTAAATTAAGATGGCGGACTGAGAAACGGAAGTAATACGCTCTCTGCCACCATAATTTCCTAGGATAATTATAAAATAAAACTCATTCCTGATTGTGCCTGAAGATTTTTTCATTCGATAATGGCACAAATTCTACACAGAACATTACTCCATCATTTAACTATATTTATTAATCCTTTCATTTTATATACATTACTTTATTGACATGCTGCTTATTTATGATGTGGTATTCTACTTGGAAATTTATTTGGTCATCAGATAAACTTTAATTAATTATAAAAATACAAAACAAAAACTAACTATAATTTGAATTAGGTTTTAGCGGTCTAGTCTGTAACGGGTATAAGATGGCGGACTGAGAAATGGAAGTAACACGCTCTCTGCCACCATAATATCCTAGGATAATTATAAAATAAAACTCATTCCTGATTGTGCCTTAAGATTTTTTCATTCGATAATGGCACAAATTCTATAAAGAACATTACTTCATTTTTTAACGATATTTACTAATCCTTTGATTTTATATACATTACTTTATTGAGTGACATACTGCTTATTTGTATTGTGGTATTCTGCTTGGAAATTTATTTGATCATCAGATAAACTTAAATTAATTAAAAAATTATAAAAACAAAAAACTAACTATAATCTGAATAAGGATTAGGTTTTTTTCCACCAGGTGGCGAATATAGTTATGATGTCATTGAACTGAGCGGGAAGAGTCATTAACGGATAATCTGATTAAATTAAGACAGTATATACTGTATAAGTACAATTCAGAAAACATTATTGCTTAAAATTATGAAGGTTACGAAGGTAAAATGATTTGTTATTTTTTATTAAATAAGTTCTATAAGTTTTCATTGATAAATTATTATTTTGGACTAATAAATGCAAAGCAAACTGGCAGATTAATCAAAATTAATTAAACACGAATCAATTATATGTGTTTTCTGTTTCATAATCAGATTTTAATTGATATTAAAAATAAATTTAAGACATTCATTTTCATATTTAATGTAGAAAATATATATGAGAAAAAAATAGTTTAAAATATCTTTAATAATTAATTAAAATTTTATACGCCTATAATATTCCTTTAAGTTAATATTTTAAAGCAATTTTTTTATAATTTTCGAATTTAAGTATTTAATTATTTATTTAGAAACGCTTAAAAACATATTTCTAACATTTACTAAAGTAAATTTAAAATTTTAGAAATAACATAATATACAATATATTTCAGATAAATTCTTTAAAGTTATTACTGGGAGATGTATACATATTGAAAGGACGAAGAGAGAGAGAAAAAAATGGAAACAGATTTCTTCAAATCAATGGCATTAATCGGATATTCAGTTTGTTTTCATTTTATAAACAAAATTCAAAATATTTTATTAATTTTGAAATAAATATAATAATAGTAATATCTAATAAAAATATATGTAGAATTGTTATTTTTTTATTAGAAACCTGTTCATCTGTGGAAAAAAGTTATTTGCTTCAGAATGAAATTCCAGCGGATAGAAAAGAACATCTTACGTTTATAAAAGGAGGAAAACATCTTTATTCGAAATGGAAACGATGGATTTTTA
The DNA here is from genome assembly GCA_000484575.1 of Olivierus martensii. Lineage (NCBI taxonomy): Eukaryota > Metazoa > Arthropoda > Arachnida > Scorpiones > Buthidae > Olivierus > Olivierus martensii. Next base: position 3,371 of record AYEL01073435.1, on the reverse strand, counting down.
GCTTTAATTACATATACTTTTTGATGTGATTTAATAAATGTCAAAATTTTCTGTTATTCGAAAATAAGTGTGTTGCATGGATTCATGCAAATAAAGTGAAAATATTCACATTTTGAAAATAATTGTTGTAGAAATATTAATGATTTCGATAATACTATATTAATATAAAATTTAAACTTTTTCTGTTTCATAATGAAAAACAATTACTGATTCAAAAATTAACAGAATTTCTTTTTTCAGTTCCTATCAAATGCATTAATATTTCAAGGAAATTGCAATGTAATGTTTGCCAGAAGAAATTTTCTTTCAGAAGTGACTTAAAGAGGCATCAAATAATTTATACTGGAGGTAAATTTTTTTCTTGATTGTTGGAAATAATAAAGAACTTTTTTTAAATATTTCAAAATTTATTCAATAGAAAGACCTTATCAATGTGATGAATGCAAACGAAGTTTCTCATACAAAACAGTTCTGATAAACCATCTTCGCATTCATACTGGAGAAAAACCGTTTCAATGTCATATTTGTAAACGAAGTTTCGCACGGCAACAATATTTGAAAACGCATCTTCGCATTCATACTGGAGAAAAGCCTTTTCAATGTGACATATGTAATCAGAGATTCTCACAAAGAGGAAGTTTGACAAGACATTTACGCATACATAATGGAGAAAATTCTTTCCAATGTAATATTTGCAAACGAATGTTTTCACTGAAAACGTCTTTGATACAACATCTTACTACTCACACTGGAGAAAAGCCTTTCTAGTGTGATATATGTAATCAGAGATTCACACAAAAATCCATATTAACAAGATACTCGTATATTTCCACTCACATAGGGAATAAGCTTTTCTAATGTAAAATCAGTAACAAAGTTTTATTCATAAAGTAAATTTGATAAGGCATTTCTTCAGTCACTCTTGAAAGAAATCTTTTTCAATGTGATAATATTATAGAACAAGAAAAATATCTCTGTGAACTCACCATCTCAATCATATCATAGAAAATCTATTCCAAGGTAACATCTGTAAATAATGCTTAAATTAAAAAGGCATCTTAAAAATATTTCATTCAATATAGAAAGAAATAATTTCTGATATAAAGTTTGCAAGCACATTTTCTCAAAAAAAAAAAAATTATATCTGATAAGATATTTTTCAATAACATTGGTAATAATCTTTCCTCTTTAATGTTTTCATTTCTAAATTCTTTGATAAATACTGTAGTTATGCTATATAAATTTGCATAAGTTTTGTGAAACTATGAAAGAAATTTTTTCCTGAAAAATGTAATGTTTAATCGGAACTTAATATAAATATAAATCTTATTTAAATTCTTTGATAAATAGTTATGCTATATAAATTTGCATAAGTTTTGTGAAACTATGAAAAAAATTTTTCCCTGAAAAATGTAATGTTTAATCGGAACTTAATATAAATAGAAATCTTATACATGTGCTGGTATTTTATTCAATGCATTTTTCTCAATACTGAAAATAAATATTTTTAATTTTTATTTAAGAATAGTCTAGTTTGAGAACGTAACAGAATGAAAAATTAAAAAATAAGTATAAATTTCGAAAAATTTACTAATTGCGTGATTTTGAATTAATAAATGTAGTAGAACGAAATTTATTTTTATTAAATATATCTCTATATTATATATATTAGCGTAATTCTTTTCGCTTTTTCTATTTCATGAATTTCATTATAATGAGACGTTTTAAAAATTATACATTCTCCTCCTGTTTGTCACACTTGTTGCAGTTTTTGAAATGTCGATTAAAAGATGAGATTCTTTAACAGAATTTCTATCATTCGATTTTATAGTAAAGTTTATGTATCATAGAATTGCAGGTCATATTTATATGTGAAGTTTAAATACTAAAGCCAATCGATATTTTCGACATTTATTAACGTTTAAATAAACGACTTTAATATTACTATAAAAAGTTAAGTTAAAATATATTTTCTTGAGAAATACTTTACAATTTGAATCGTAAACTTTCAATTGTATAAAAATCAATTTATCAGCCCATCGCAGAGTAATGTCGTTTTATATACTGTATTTATTATAATGTCTCAGTTTATCGAAACATGAATTTTAATAGCTTTATAAATACTAGAAATTACTTGCTAATATAAATGAGCAGAAATATAATCTTGCGATTTAATCTAATAATACTGTATATAATGATAAAAACACTTCTAAACTCGTGTAGGGAATCGTAAAATGACATCCGTTATTACGTTACAGCGCCATATGCAAGTTCGGTTTTTTAGAGGAATTATAATTTCAATGACTATAAACTTTTTGATCATTCATTCATTAGAAAGTTAAAAGATTCATGGTTACCATATTCATTTTTGACGACATCTAATTGGCTAAACGTGCGATCGGCGGTTCCATCATATAACGGAAAATTTATAAATTTTTATTACAATAGAACTGCGATCGCGTGTTTAATCACGTCAGTGAGGGCGAATTCCAATAAATGAATGATTAGATATCGAAAAAGAAACTAACTAATAGTACTAACTGGGCCAACAATGCTGCTGAAACATGGCGTCGAAAATGGCCGATAAACTTAAATCGTATTTGTTTTTTAAGTTCCACCTCTTTGTAAATCTTAGGTGCAGGACTTTTGACATTTCCACATCCAAGTACAATACACAAAATAAGCTCAAAATTTCAGTGATCCAATTATTGAATTGGATAAAAATATTTTTTAGCATATATTAAAGAAAAAGGTATGCAAGTTTAAAAAAGAGGATTTTGCAGTTTCACTTATGATGGATGAAATCCATATCAAGCCATTTTATAATCCCTTCTTTATATATAAATTACTGCATAAGTAATTTGTTTCCTATTTAATGTTTATGCATTTTAAAGATAATACTTTAAAACAAACATATATATAATAATTATGTTTATTTGGTTGTTTACTTGCCTTAATTCCATAAAAGTAATATTTATGATTCTCTAATTTAATTATTTAATTGTGAAAGCATAAAATTTGTTAGGTACAACTTTTTTCTTTTTACAGGTGTGTGAGAAACACTTTAAAACAAATGATATAGAAAGAGAAACATCTGCTTTTGATGAAAGAAGAGGAGTTTTGATCAAAGTTCCATTACAACGTCCCCGCCTGAAACCAGGATCTGTACCATCAATATTTCCTGGCTGTCCTGTTTATCTGTCAACATCAAATAAATCATCAAGAGTTGAGCCCCCATGAAAAACAAATTTTGAGAGAACAACAGAATATAAATAAAGCTTTGGAAGAAAGCAAAAAAACCAAAGCAGCTTATGATGAGAATACAAAATTTGCAAATTTAGATGAACTTTATAAATGTGAAAAAGTGTTTG
>AYEL01073434.1:0-10684 GCA_000484575.1 Olivierus martensii | reverse complement strand
TTAGCAGGTTATTGTATTCATTCTGTTTGTAATAGAATTAAATGTGAAAAATGTAAAGATAATTTTACAACTGAATGAGAACTGGTTATTGATCCAGTTTTTCAACTGATTCATAAATCTGTTCGAGGAGGTCTTAAATACCCTAACATGGAAATAATTTTAGTAGTTTCTTACAATTATATTATTTTACAAAAGTTAATTACAGAAAAATATGAAAAACATTTTTTGAATATATCAAATCAAAAAGATATAGTTTGTAATTTAACTATGAGCATATTGTTTCAAAAAGATGTTTTTATTCCAACTTGTGAAAATCATAGCTCAGAAAATATTATAAAAATGATAGTGAGTTCTACTACAAATACTTTATTAAAAAATTATTGTAGAAATAAAAATTCATGTATGGTTAGTGATAATTCTAACTGTAATAAATCAAAAAAAACATCATCTAAACGGAAATTGTCAACTTTAATTTCTGATAATTGATTTCTTTTTACAACATTAATATCCTGTTTTTTATTTTTATATTCTCATATATTGAAATATAATGTTCATTACATTATTTGTGATAATAAATTTATTTTTCTGTGAGTTGTCATGAAAGCTTATTTCAATAATCAAACATTTTTAATGCTTAACAACAGTAGAAAAACTATTAGTTGGACTAAATATAACTTTTTCACATTATAAATTTGATTTAAATATTTTTAATAAATTCTGTAGCATTGCTATTTAAAATCGTAGCCACGGTCGTCTCTTGTTGGTGACGTCACAAATGAGCCAGACGGCTTGTTATTCTAGGAGGCAGTGGCAATACCCATTAGACTGAAGGTAGGAGACAGTTCATTAGATACATACCAATCCTCAGTTAGAGCATGAACATTTTTAGTCCCTAATATTATGTCAATAGATTAGATATACAAGGTGTGATCAATACATAACTCAACTGGCTTTAAATAAATCTTTATCATTAAAAAATTACATTTTGGAATCCATCGCTTTCAAAAATGTATTCTCCTACATCAATACAGTGACACTCAATAATAAGCAACTAACGTACAGGGGATAAACCATTTTACAAATACAGTGTACATTTTTCAATACAGTGAATTCAGCATTTCTACCAAGTTTGCAAAAGCCCTCACAAAATCTTCTTTCTTAAGCTGGATTCAGCTTAAATCTCTACTAATGTCTCTAAACACCACTCCTTGAGCTTCAATTTCATTTTTGGGAATAAAAAGAATCACACAAAACTAAATCCGACAAATAGGGAGGGCGTGGAATGAGAGTCATGATGATAATTGTCAAAAATTCACGAGTTTTAATCAATGAGTGCGCCAGTACATTGTCATGGTGGGAAAGCCAGTTTTGCTTGAGCCACAATTCTGGCTCTAAATGACATTCCAATCATATCACAAACTTCTCTGATTGTTAATCATCAATTTTGATAAATCTCTAAATTTCAGCAACATTTTTGGCAGTTGTGCTGGTATAGGGACATCCCGGTTTCTCATTAGCCTCCAGTGATGTTCGACTATTTTTAAAACATGAATACCACTCATAACATTGAGTTCAACTCATGGTTTCATCACCATAAACTTAGCAAAGCATTGCAAGAATCTCAGATGCTGTTTTTCCTAGTTTTAAACAAAATTTGATGTTTCCCCTCATTTGAATTTTGCATTCATTTCGGCAATTGCAGAAGGTTCAAAACATGTGCTAACAAAATTCCTTGCGAAACAGATATGGATGCATATAGCACAAATATTTTTTCCAGACTGAGTCACAAGGCTTAACAAGCTGCCAGCTACAAGTATTAGCCTTGATTTCCCACTATCACCATGGCATAATCACTGTCCGGTTATATTGATCACACCTTGTATGGCTGTTATATAATAGATTTGTTTACATATTTGGATTATAAAAACAAAAATAAATACTCTATAAAGATTAATAATTAAAAATTAAAAAATAGTTTTAAATAGCTAAAAAGAGTAATTGCAGTATAAAAGATAATAAATTATTTAAAAAAGAATCATTCTAAATGGCATAGAACATTTTAAAATCTCTCATTAAAAATTAATTTTAATATTAACAAAAGAAACACTTTTATACAATGTCATTTACTTTTAAATCAATGGGATATATGAATAGACAGAATATCTTATAGCTAATTTAACGAAAAAATTTATTCATGATCACAAAAGTAATTAACAAATTCCTGTTATATATCACAAAATTTAACCCTTGTAGGCTGTCACATTGAACTTCAGTTCCATTTAGTTAAGATCGCTTATTTTAGCACTTCAAACTATAGTTCCTTCAAGTTGGAATGTTTTCCTTTCTCAATATTTTTTCATTGCTTAAAATTTACTCCAATCTGATTACTGCTTTTTGTTCTTAAAGGATTTTATTTTCTAATTTAAACAAAGAAAATTTTTCTGATATATTTAATTTTTTTGTATTTATTACTTAATCATTATGGTCTGTTAAAAAATGAACTTTTTAATAAATATATATCTAAAAATAATTTATTTTTCATTACATATAAATATTTGTTGTGGTATAGAGACTAACAAAATAGATTAAATTAAATAACAATATAACAATACTGATAATGATATATTTTTAGAAGGAATGTATTTCTATTAATCTTGACATAAATAATTAAAATAAGAATGAATAATCTATGTCCAATATAATTAAATATATTGAATAACAACATATATAAAATAAAAATCAATAATATTGTATAAAAACTGAAATAAATAAAAGTGTTTAAATTTATTCAAACTTCCATTAGAGTTAGCATAAACTGGTGTGGCATTCAGGATTCAGTCAAGTGAGTAGGTTATGACAATTAATGGGTTAAAGCTTTGAATTTGACAAATTTTATTGAAGTAATTTAGATACACAGCAAAAAAAAAAATTATTTTAATACAAAGGATCCACAACTTACAATACTTAACGTCCAAACTATGATAATTCATATTTAAAGTAGTAATTATTTATGATGGAAATTCATACTTATGTTAGCTATGTTTGCCTACAGTATATTACATCAATTAGTTATTTCATTTTAATTCAAAAATATTGTTTGAAATGTCTGCAATGAAATTAACTTAAAAAAAAAAAAAAAAGCATTTATGCAAAGTTCTTTAGCTACATATTTGATATATCAGATACAAATTGGAAATGACCCACATATATTAATACTTATAATTCATAAAAGTATTAAAAAATTAGATAAAAATTTCTTCAGCAAATGAACAATTACCAAAGCTATCATTTTTAGCTTCCTCATTTACTCTATTAAATGAACTTCTAAGCAAGCCACATTCTAGTATTCAAATGTAAATAATATTAATTCAAATTTTATGTTTCATTACATCTACATTAATTTATTTTTATTGTAGGCTGGATTGGTCATGTGGAAATAGTCTAGTTTTCTATCCAAGAGATAAGGGATTGAATCTGCATTCCACATTTTGGAAAATTTTCTTTAGGTATCCAGTTCAATTTATTGATCCTCAACTTTGCAATTAATTCTGTTGTCTAACTCAGATGTGGGCAGTGCACAGTTTAGCCTGGAATGATCCCACCAATTAGTAATCAGCTAATGGATTGGAAGTGACATTAAAAAAGTTCTAATTTAAGTGAGCTTTATTTATTTATTTATTACTATATATCAGATTTTTGATGATTTAAAAAAATAATTTTTTATGATGTTTAATTTTGTATAAACTTTTATAACTGTAGCATATATTATACTTTTATTATTACTTAGTATTTTCTTTATTTTAACTTATATAAAGTATTAGCAGGAACAAGATATACATTTTCATTGTGGTAAAAAATAAGCACTATTTAAGATTACACTGCTCTATATTTCTATTTAAAAATGAATATTCTGAATTTTGATAATTGCAGAATTAACATCTATTTATAGCAATGTGTCTACAAAAACTCATCTTCTGAGTTATGACGAATTTTGATTTTGACTAAATACACCCATACCTCGCTATAGGGCCGCTCTTTATACAGTATTTCGCTATAACAGCTTTTTTTAATTATGGCACTTTTTCGATTTATGGTCCACAATGTTTCGTTATACGGCCAAAGACAATGCTGTACCGTTAGATAAAATGAAAATTATATTAAAAGATAACGCTAATAATAATAGCTCTATAACGGATCAAAATCAGTACTTCAGTATAACGGATCAAAATCAGTACATTGCTGTATCAGTACTTCTCACGAAGTACTGGAGCAGCAATACGAAAATTATTATATCAAAAATAATTTTTAATTTTTTTCAATAAAGGCAATTACAAAGTCACTAAATCACTATAACAGCAATTTTAAATTATATATTTCGTCATAAAAAAAACATTAAAAATCACCAGATCTGGCAATAGTAATGCCACACCATTTGTAAAGGCGAGAAGTGCAGTGAAACCACCTAAAGGCGCCGCGAAGTTTTGAAAAGCAGTCATATTTGTCTGTATGAACTTATTAAATCAAAAACTTACATCGATCTAATATTTATTAATTAAAAAATGCTCACAAATCAGATTTTTCCACTTAAGTCGAATCTGATTATTTTAAATAGAGAACAAGTGTTTATCTTCGTATTTTCTCATTTTTTGTCTAAATTTCGGTGAAAATGAAACAATAAATGAACGATTAACAAATAATGTTGTTTATTTTAATAGATTTAACCAATATTTTAGTATTATCTGCAATATTTTTTTTAGTTTTAAATATGGTATCTTATAGCAGTGTATGGATTTTGATGACAATAACCGAAATTCTGATTATTATACACGGAGTTTTCATAATGCATTGTAATATGGATGATTCGGGACTGTAAATTTTAATAAAATTTTAGTTTGATAACAATATCCGCAATTACAATAAGCGGCTTCTACTCTATATACATATGTGAATATGATTTCTTTTTTTACTTTATATGTTTATTTTTTGAATTTCTGTTTATTATTACTGTTCTGTACTTTTATTTTTAAATGTAAGCATTTTTATAGGAAATAGAAAGAATAAAATGCTTTATGAACTAAATTTATATTATTTTATAAAAAAATTGGAACGAATCCAATTGAATTTGTATCAAAATAATTGATTCGTTATACAGCTTTTTGCTTTACAGCCAACTTTTCCGGAACATATCTAGGCAAAATAATTGATTTGTTATACGGCTTTTCGCTTTACGGCCAACTTTTCCGGAATGTATCTAGGATGTAAAGTGAGGTATGGGTGTATTTTGAATGCACCTCAATCGTAAGTTGGGATCCCTTATATTGAACAATCAAAATAATAAAAATATACTTTACCATAATTAATAAAAATATGAAAACACAAATCCCAGTAGCTATTCCAAAAGGAATAATATATTCTAAAATGTTAAAAGGCTCCTCTGGAATTATATGTATATAGCATCTAAAAAAAATTTTAAATTTCAATAATTACTTTTCTTAAATAAGTTAAAATTATTTCTATAATTATTATTATGGTAATAGAACACAAAAGCACTAACAGCAGTAAATAAATAAAACAGAATTTTATTCCTTTTTTATTTTATTTACTGCTGTTAGTACTTTTGATTTCTATTACCATTTATAACAGAAGATAAGCAGTGTTTTTAAGTTTGAATTTGAAAGATTTATTATTATAGTTTTAATGAAAAATAAGCATATTAAAATAATCAATTAATTCTAAAACAATTTTATTCAAAGATAATTTTAAAAATTAATTTATATATATATAGTATGTGCATGCATGTCACAATGTCCATTGGACAATATCCATTTGCATATACAGTGGATTCTGCTTAATTGGGACACATTGGGACTAAGGCATTTTGGCCCAATTAAACGAAATAATAATAAATGCTAAAATAAAATATGTAATTCATAGATAAATAAATAATAGGTAAAAAATAATAATTAGGTACCGTTTTTAATGCTTTATTATTGGGTTGTCCGGAAAGTTCATGCATTTTTTTTTTAGTTGTTAATTGGTGGCACTAGAGTACTAAAAATATTGTATTTAATTTATTTAATATATATTACAGATATATCGTCGCAAGGATATTGATATAAAAATAAAATAAAGGCAGAAGTACTGCAAAAAATTTATAAAAAAAATTATTTAATTTTTTTGAAATACTCCTGTCTTTATTTTTTTCTATATCTTACGAAGAAATGTTCTTGTGACGATATATCGTATTACGAATTGTCCTAATACCAGGTCTAACTAGTAGGCCGCTGTCAGGATAATGCCAGAACAGAAAATATGTCCCAGTCCGCCCATGATTGTCGTATATAGGATTATATACTAGTATAGCATATTTATTCAAATAAATACTAGCTTTAATAAATATTGTGTAAAATTATTGAAAAATTATTTGAGAACCGCATTTTCAAATAAATTGTCAAGTGCATATTAGAATTTCTTAATAATATTTAAAATTATATGTTATTATATCGTTAATCATATTTAAAGCCAATTTTATATACAAGTAGTAATTAAGCTTAAGTTACAGTATCTTGAATTATATCGTCGAATCATTGTAGAGATAAATTTGACAGTGACCACTTGTAGACATCATGGGTTGGCCAACACCTATGTTAGGTTCAATCCTCCTTGGTTCAAGCAGAAGGTTGGAATCAAGGTTGAAGTCCAACTGTTCGGATCTGGACCTCTTCTGAAAACCTGGAGATGTGGAATTCCGGAATTAGTTAATAAGTAAACTGAATAAACAAAATAAATGGCGTAAGGCAGGAATGCTCCTTGATCTTGCGGGCCACATATGATCCGCCAGACTTCAATTGTGCCCCGCAAACACGAAGCTTCCAAAAAATATTTTTAAAAGGACGAAAATTCCTGATTCTAATTTGAAGTATTAGTGTTAGAATTAATAATACTGTTGGTTATGTTCAAAGAAAAAAGAAAAGGAGAGAAAAAGGGAGAGAGGATGTGGCAACCTGAGAGCGTCGTAAAAAAAGGAGGCGCCTCTATGGTGGATTACCAATTCTCTAATTTCTTTCGTGATGGCATGAGGCATTGTCTTCAGGGATGAGATTGATGCAGGGATGAGAATGACGTTTCACTACGTCATTCTCATCCCTGCATCTCGATTAGCATTTCAGGAAAAATTATCACTTCCACCTATCGCACATAGTTTTTTATTATCCATTACGAAAGCCATAATATTAGTCCGCCATTCGTTTTCTATGAAAACTTTAATATTCATTTTAAACACGTCACAGTTCTCTCGCCGCTATCAGAACCCTACCCCTCGTTGCTAGCGAACTACATAATGGACGATCCCTCCGCCAGCACATTAGTGCCTACGTTACCGAGGAAACTAATGCATGCTGAAGCAGAGTATTGTAAGGAAGCCGAACGTATCCGGTGAGGTGACAAACATTTTGGCCGGAGCTGTACATCTTTTGTTACTCTGCAAAATATCTGCATGATAGTCCATTTCTTGTTACACATGCTTCAGAATGTAGAAATAGTTTGAATGGCAGATTTCATGCAAACCTTCAGTTCCAGGATTGTTATGTGAGACAAAAATTTGATCCTTCACTTAGCCCCCCCGAGAAAAATCACATGAGATTAAGTCTGGTGAATGAGGTTGCTAGGATAGGATTTTCTCAATAATGGTCTCAGTTCCAATCCATCACTACAGTAAATGCTGGTTGAAAAATGCTAACTTCCTAGTGAAAATGAAATGGGACTATCTTATTGCAATACAAAATCAACATTATTCTCATGTAGCTGGGTAGCAGCCATTCAATGTCTATATCCAGATAAGTCATTCCTGTTATAGACCATAACAAAAAAACTGGTGGCATACATTCATTTTGGAAATTGTGCAGAAGACATGCACTTTGGGAAACACATTCATGTTAAACATAACAATGGTGTTTTCTCAAAATTCAAACATTGCGCACATTGGACTTTTCCACATAAATGAATATTGCTTCACCACTAAAAAATAGATTTATCACAAAGCCATCTTTCATTTCAGAATATCTCTCTTTGATAGTGATTATCAGGTATTAAAACTTGAAGTAATATTAGGCAATATAGATAATCCACTTTCACTTTTGATATGGAAAGAACAGCTCTTTTATATAAGCATCACTTTGTAAAATTGCTATGCTACTTGTGAATAGAACTAGAGGGCAAATTTTATCCAAATTTTGTGTGGAACTCCCACTGGACAATGGAAACAGACAGATTTAGAAGAAATTTGAGGACATAAAATACTTTTTCTTTACCATTAGCCATCAGACTGCATAAGCTGTCATCTAACAAAATACAAGCAATTGGATGGCAGATGGAACAAAACAGAATTTTGAGTTTCTCTATCCATCAATGCAAGTATATTAGGTATATATTTAATGTAGTGCCCAAAGAAAAATCATGAAACCCCAACATTCTTTTTAAACAACACTATATAGTGGGCCATTGTTTAATGTTGGTGTTAGATTCCTGAAAATCATAATATTAACTGAAACCAAAAAATCCATAGGCCTAATGTTATAAACCAGAATTACATTCCTAGAGTGTTTTGTTTCTGGTATTAGAATTGATACTATTTAGTAACTTTTTTGTCATCTACTCATTATTATATTGTTCAATAATGGAATGAAATGAATGAAAACCATAATTTTAAGTGTAAATTTTAATTGACAAAATGTTACACCTTAGAATTCATAAATATTATTCTATGATAATTTTTCTTAATATCAGTTTTCAATCATTTGCTAATAACCATGCCATTCCATCACACATTGAAATATAGCCAATGAGGGCATTTGGACTGCAGAAGGGTACAGACAAGCTAGGCACAGACCCTCAAATTATTTTTCAAAGGTGAATTTGATACTGGAGCCTCTGGTTAAAAAATAAAAAAAAAATATATCAAAGTGTTTCCATATGGTTAATAATCTGGCCAATTGATCTATTGCAATATAATTTAATACTGTGTCCTTAAATAATATTGTGGACTTTAATTAGTGCTTATAGAAAAACATGATTACAGGTTTTCTACAATTACATTATAAATTTCTAATATGCTTTCTATTTTTTATATAGAAAATTTAAGAAAATAGGATTTTATTTTGTTGTATTGTTTTAACAATTTTAATGTTTTAATCTAGTTTTTGCTTGTGTTATAATAGTGAATCATCATTAAGTGAGGAGACATTAAACAAGAACCTACTGTATACTTAGGAAATTATTGCTATTCGATTTTTATAGTATATATTATTACTGATTTTTTCATTCATAATGTTGTCTAGAATGAGGATCAGAAAAAAACTAAATAAATGACATTTGAAAAAATAGATGATATTTTTCATTTATTTAACATTTAAAATTCATTGGCTTTTTGTATTTAATTTTAATATAATTTAATCAGTATCGATGCAATGATATCACCGTGATGTGATGTCATCCTGATGGCATTTGTTGTTAAATTATCGTGATGTCTAAATCATTGATATTTGTAACATTACCCATTGTTATGTCATAATGATATCATATAAATGTGCCTGTGATAGATATTGATGATAAACAAGTCATATGTTATCCATACTGTTAACATTTAAAACTATCTATTTTCAAAAATATAAAATAAAACTTTGATAAAAGTTAAATGTAATCCAACAGGATTAAATTACAAAGCATTAAGATGACCATTAATAATAGATCATCACTACAAATTTCATGGAAATATATTAATTAGTTCAAAATACTGAAATACGTATCATAATAATAATTAATAACTACATAATTACGACGCTGTAAGGTTAAAGTCACCCTTAGGTATTTTTCAATTTTTATATGGCCCGCTTCATGTTTAAGATTGTTTATCCGGCCCGTGGCAGAAAATAATTGCTCACCCCTGCTGTAGATTGATCTGTCAGTCCTTTTCAACTGACACTACAGAACTGCATAATGTTCTCATCTTTCATCAATTTCATATAACCTATTTGTTTCAAAATGATGTAATTATCAGAAATGCTAATCACTCTTACAAGATCATTTGTTTGATCTTGTCAGAGTCATCTGAAATGTTCATGTGCAGTTAATCACATTATTTTATTACTGATTTTTTCATTCATAATGTTGTCTAGAATGAGGATCAGAAAAAAACTAAAAATCATCTATTTTTTCAAATGTCATTCGAGTATGCAAGCAGAATATTCTATTATACTTAACCAAGCGGTTTTACACGGCTATGATGACACGGCACGACTTTTTTGCATCCAGTTCCGTATCATAAAGCCTCGCAACCTATATGCAATGAGTTGAAGAATTTTAATAAATCTCTGCCATTTACACGGTTAAGCACTGTTTTTCATAAGTTAAAGAATACCAAACCACTACTACCGACATCAAAAAGAGCGGGCACATATATAATTCCGATTTATAACAAAGACCGTAACAGACAGGAAGTGTATGTAGGTAGTACCACCAGGTCGCTCTGCACTCGTTTAAAGGAACATCGTAATGATATAAAAAATGCTACTTTTTCTACGGCCCTCGCAAAACATTTTTACGAGTACGACCTGGATATAAATTGGGATCAAGCGCGCATAGTTCGCCACTTAGATAAGGCGGAAGATATCAAAGTCGCTGAGGCCCT
>AYEL01073432.1:0-26435 GCA_000484575.1 Olivierus martensii | reverse complement strand
TAGTATATGTAATATATATCTAATAATAAAATAGGGTATTTTTCCTGCTTTAAGTGCTTGTGATTCTTGTATTCTTAGAACAGCAGAATTCTATGTAATATATATCTAATAATAAAATAGGGTATTTTTCCTGCTTTAAGTGCTTGTGATTTCTTGTATTCTTAGAACAGCAGAATTCAGTAGTTTATAGTTAGTAGTTTATAGTAGTTTAATTATGTAAAAAAGTTTGTTTATTAATTATATTCCTGTATATGTGTATTTAATATTTGTAAGAAATATTTAGAAATGTTTAAAGGGCATAGCAAAAAAATTAAATAATGATAAATAGCAATTTCTCATTAATAAAAGTACTTTGTACAATAATCCATTTTAGTTTTAATAAAAAAAAAATAAAAAAAAGATTCAAACTTGCATCCTTCTGGTGATATCTTATGTAATCAAATGGCAAATGCATCATACTATGGAGGCACTTGCTAAATCATTAGTACAAAATGTGTGCAACAACTGTACACTTGTACAAAATGTACGCAAAAGGAGTGCAATTGTACAAAATGTATGCAATAAGTGTACAATTGTACAAATGTACTCAATAAGTGTACAATTGTACAAAATATGCTCAATAGATGTACAAATATACACTTGTACAAAATTTATGCAACAAGTGTACACTTGTACAAAATGTTCAGAATAGGTATAATTATACAAAATGTACGCAATAAGTGTACAATTGTACAAAATGTACCATTTATATATCCCAATTGCAAAATGGAAAGTGTATATTATCATTGTACATCTGCGCACTATACAGTTCTCATTATAATATAATAAGCAGCAGTTATGGTGATAAGATATTGCAAGTCCACTCTAATAGACTATTTCATAAAGATGATAGTGAATTAGATTTATAACAGAAATTAACAGAAGAGCAAAACAACTTTTGCATCAACTTAGTGAAGTTTGTACACAGAAAAAAACTCAGTTATCTATGAAAAATGAAGAACTAGTCAGCCTGTCATTTAAATTGGAACACTGTTTAAAGTTTACTGAAAATGCAATGAAACATGGCAGTGAAATGGCTCTTGTCTATAGTAAAAAGGCAATCACAAATCAGGTATTATTTTTATTGATAAAACATATAGAGAGTATTTAACTTCAAAAAAAAATTTATAATGTTTAATTTTATTATTATTATATAATTAAGGAAATATTTTTCACAAGTCTTTCTTGGTGTTGGGATTTTTTTTTCCGTCAGTGTATATAGAGATTGGATAGTAGTATGGTTATACTATTATTAATCATTAATTTATTTTGAATTAGTCCAATTTCATTTTTTAATAGTTTGTCTAGAAAATGAATACTCTTCCAATGTGATTCAAAATTATGAATTTATGCTTTTTACTTACTGCCTCTTTCACAGAAGTTATTTTCAATATTTGGATTACATTATTAAAATTAATCTATGATCAAGTTAAAATTATATAGGACCTGAGCAATGTAATAGACTTAATTTTTGCTAAGGGGATATGATGTATAAATATTTGAATATTTATACAGTTTTTCATGAAAAATTATACAAAAATGAACAGTCATTTCGATATTAATAATTATCTGTATTTATTTATAATTAACAATGCAAATATGATCATAATGTAGGGTGAAGAGGTACTTATTTTGACTTCTTGCTCAAATTTCCACAGGGTCAACTACTTTTATGGAATTGGTACATTACTTGCAGAATTGTTTAAAATGTGCATAATGAAGCAGATCATGCTATTAAATTCTATAATATATGTAAAATACATTATTTTAATAAATATGAAATTTTGGGATCAACTAAATAAAGTTTAGTTCATTGTGAACTGGATAATAGTCACTCTTATTTTTCTTCATTCAATTCAAATTAGTAGTAAATAAACAAAGCACATGGGCTACAATTCTGACCTATTTAAAAGATGGTTTCAAATATATAGTTTTAATATTAGATTATGATTAAAAAAATTCTATAACTATAATTTTATATTTGTGATAATTAAATAAAATATTTTGTGCATTTCGCATATGAAAACAAAATATTTTTTACATCAGGATAGAGACAAAAATAAGTAGCACATTATAATGAATGGCATTTAACTGGTTAAACATGATACAAAAAATTTCCCCTAAAACTTATCAAGAGTAACTTAAAAAGAACAGGATAATATGGAATTTCTAAATATCACAGCAGAATAATAAACATGATTCAAATATTCGTGATAAAATTTTAGATAAATTTAATAAATAAATAAGAAATATAATAATAGAAATTCATAAATTACTAATATTGCTAACTATATAATGTGAACCTTGGAGGAACAATGAAAGAATAGCAGAAATAAACTACTACAGTTATTTCAACAAATAAATAAATATAATTGTTATTATATTCTGGAGTATATCAAAGTAATTATTATTTGTGTTGTTTTAGATTAATAGGTTAAAGCATAAAGAAAATTTAACACAAGTGAAGACTAACAATCTATAAGTACTATTATTAAAATTACAAATACTGTATAACTTAAAAAATTTTTGATCACATAAAAATACAAATTTTAACAATCTACCAAATTTAACTGTTCAAATATATATATTTTAAATCTGAAAATAAACAAGATAATGTATTTGAACAATTTGTTGGGCTGGAAATGATGCAAAGGTAATGTAGCAATGATTCTATAATCTTCATTATTCATTAATATTAAAAATATATTCATGTAATATTTTAATTTATTCTATAATTTAAAACATTTTTATTATTATTTATTAACAAAATGTTTTATCAGTTTTAATATTAAATAATACATTAATTTAAAAACTCTTTTATAGGCCTATATTGCAAATATATGAAAATCTTTTAAACAAAATTCTTTAAAATAGCTAAAATTATTGTATTATAAATTAGACAATAGATATTAATAGATAATATGAAATTGATAGTATTGATATCATATATAAACATTTACAATATCTATCTAGTTTTAAAAGATTTAACCCTGATTAAAAAATTTCAACATAACCTACAAATTAGTTATTTTGTACTTATTTTGTAACAGGAACTGAATGTTAATATATAAACTTTTCTGAAATAATTAAGCAAGTCAATCATTTAAATAACCAGAAAATTCATTTATATTTTTGGCTTATTTTATTATTGATATATTTATTATTATTATTGATTTATTTTATTTATATTTTGCAATAATTATAATGCATATATTTTTGAGAAATCAAAACTCCAATATATTATGTATTTATCAAATACTTAATACTTATATCGATATATATCTTTATTCATATTTTTATATCTTTAGTGTACTATATCTTTAATCTGTGAAGTCTATAAACTAGATAACTTGAATATTTGATTTATATTTAAAAAAAAAATTAGGTAACCTATTAGAATAATTTTAAAGTTTATTTTCTTTGAATTTCGAAAATATAATAATATAAAAATTAAAATATCTTATTAGTATTGATTAATATAACAAAATATTGATGAACGAAATTCTTAATATCAAAGCACGAAGAAAATGGCAATTTTCTTTCAATTTAGCCGGCAATACTAATAAGATTCTCACCACTAAAAATCATCGCTGCTGAAGCACCCATCACACCAAAAAACGGTCCATATACGGGTGAATTTTCAGCTGATGTGGACATCTTCTCCTTTAATAATCTAAAACGTCTAAGAGATAATGATGAACCGGAGTGATACTTAAGTTCAAATGCAGGATAAGATGGCGAATGACTAAAGAATCACGTGATGTGATCGATCGAAAGCGACAACTACGCGCCAGCTATTTTCGAAAATTGAGACAGAAAACAAAAATTTATTTATTTTGAATTCATTCATTATATGGCAATTAATTAATTCTTTTCTGTTAACGAGTATCAACGTACTAACTGATTATTTTCAGAAATTTTTTATTATGTTTATTTTTCCTGTTTTTTATTTATTCCTTCCATGATTATTTCTAGATAATTCAGAATTGAACGTTCATCATATTATTAAAAAATAAATTTCCTAATTGATAAACAACTGAAAAATTACTACTACATGAAATCAAAATTCAATACTTATAATATGTAGCGATGAATTTAAAAACCTCCAAGATATTTCTGAAATCAATAATACGGATTAAAAAAAATCAAAACTAAAATTTTAGCGTATGCAATAGAATATTGATATTTATTTCACTCAGTTTCCATTAAGACAATTCATTAACAAAGACCTAACTTGAATTTCAGCCTGATGAAAAATCAACTTTATATAGGAATATATACTATATATAATTATATATTATATACTATAAATTAAATAATAAATATTTTAACTTTATTACAGTGATATTACTATTTCCTTTGAATGTTCAAATTTACTAAATCTGGTAATGTTATTAAATCTAAAAGATTTCTAATATAGAATATGGTGGAACGATGCCATAACGACTGAAGATAAATTTATCATTTCTTTATTAATAAGTTTTATTATAATATATAGTATGTCTATTTTAATATAAATATTTTCGTCAAACTTATTGTATTATTAATTGTAAATTTTTAATTCGTCCTATTGTCTTAACATAAAACGGAAATAATATCGCATAGAATCTTAATAATAACATGACGTATACAGTATAAAGATTTAAGACTGACAAAATTCATAATATTGTATATAATCATTATATTAGTTGAATAAAAGTATTTTTTTTAAGAAAATAACATATAAACTAAAATTATAATTCGAATAACTAATAAAAAATTTAAATAAAACTGAATAGTTCAATTAAAAAAAAAATTATATTTTTGTAAACTTAGGCTACTTCTTAAATGCATTTTTACATATTTTTCTCTATAAATAAAATAAAATCTTATAGAATGAAGACTTTCATATGAATCTGAATAATTACTCTTCTCTTTTGATATTAGCAAAGGAATTGAACCATTAGCCGCGAGTTAAACGCATTAGTTTTCCATCCCAGTCCCATTAATGGAATTTTTTTTTTATCAGTCATCTTTCAATAGCTTTTTTAATCTTTCTGTGCTAATCATGCATAAATTCTTCTAATTTCCATTCAAAAGATTCGTGATGGAATTTAGATAAATACCTCAGAAATTTCCGTGATGAATCCAGGAGTGTTTGCTAATCCCAATTCTTCACAATCCGGCTAACCCAATAATCGGTGTCCACAAAAATCAAAGGTTAGTTCGGTATCTTGTAGTGAAAATATCAAAACAGAGACGATCAAAATCCAGTTTATTTTTAAGTCCTAAATAGCTCCTGATAAAGCCTGAAATGAGTCAACCAAATGGCCACGTGGAAACATGCTGTGTTTCTATCCTTGCTAACCGGATTCAATTCCGTGTCCCAGATATTTCTTTCAGGAAAAGTCCAACTCAGATCGTTAACCCAATCCTCCAACATACAGCTGATTCCATCAAGAACGTGCCTCACACGCTAATAACCTCCGATTGGAAAACAGAATAAAACGTACAGAAAAAGTAAACATAAACTTGAAATGATCTCCCCCATTTAGCAATCAGCAAAATAATTGGAAATGGCCTTAAAAATTGTTAACTAGGGGTTAATTATTTAGTTAAGCCATTAAATCTCACAATGAAGATGAATTGACCTTATGAAAACACTTGAGCGCTTACTCAGATGATCCGGAATTGAATTGATATTTCATTCATAGAAAAATTTATTCAGATCATCCGGATCCACCCATTGATCCTTGTTCTTTGCAGTCCGGATAACTTCTTCAGAGATTGTTTTGGATTTGATGCCGCTTTCCATTGTATAGATCTAAGGATAGGTCATTCCGTTGCCCATCACAGACCGTCCATACTCTTAGTGAGGTCAATCGTCATGAAGATAATGGAGTTCAAAGGCCGAGCCTCGACCTCTCATGAAGAAACTCTCCCTTCCAGAGATTGGACAGCCTATCATATGGTCTGAAATGGCACCGCTTAATAATCAGCTACCGATTGAATATTAGCCTTTAAAAAACCTGACAAAAAATATTTATCTATGAAAGCTAATTCAATGTCACCATATGATAGAGATTCAAACCAATGATAGGATCGGGCAAGGTTGAATGATAGGATTTAACGAGCAGGACCTAGATTCTCTTCTGAAAAATCTGGAGGTGTAAGAATATGGTTTAAATAGACGTGTATTGCGTGTATTACATTTCTACGCTGCCCTCCGACCGATTTCAGATTTCTCAGAAAGAATTCATGCCAGGATTTTGAATGTTATTAGTTATCTCTGATCCATCCAACTACGAGTGGGAAGATTTGTGGTAAGCTTTGGAATGACTCTGCTGATCAATACTTCCTCAGATAAAAATCTGCATGATGAATATTAACCGACAGACTTTAGATCCCATCATTGATTGAAATATTATCATTTAGCTCCTATGTATTCATTGATAAGCGAAATTGTTACCTTTTGACTCTTTCCTTTCCATAATGGAAAAAAGATAGTCCTGCTTACACAAATTAAGTGTATATCAACATAATAATATCTCACGTAAATATTACGCAATTTAAATAAAATTCATATATGCTACTGTATAAATTTCACTTGAGAATTAAGCTTATTTAAAAGACATGAAATTGGATCAATATTATTTATGTAATAAGAGAAAAGATAGTCTCTAGTAAATGTCAAATTTGAATGAAATTTCATGTATTATTATGTTATATAAGGATAAAATTAATTGAAAATGAAAATCGGAATCATATGTCAACCGAATAGCCACGTGAAAGTATTTTTTTCCCTTTTACGCCCCCTTTCCAATCAGGAAGATTACTAAGGGGACGAAGCCAATTCCAACCACTGGCTGCACCCACACTCGTGGAAAGGGACCGGATGGTGAAGGACGAGGATCATCGAGCCGGGCCCAGTACCCCGAAAAAATCCGGGACCAGACCCGGGCTTCACTCCCACTTTAAAGGACTGGTTCAATTTCGGATCATATAACTTTCACATTTTTGCAGAGAGATAGGGTCTGGTCTATTGAACTCCATCCTCTACATTACCTGCCGATTTCATCAAAACTATGGGTAGCCTGTGAAAGGCTTTAAACAATCTCACTATTTAATTTCTAACAAAATGAAAAATGGCATAAAATCTAGAAAGAAGAATTGGAATATATTAATAGAAATATCACTGATTATCAATCTTTACTGACTTGTTTATATATAAAAATAATATATATTAATATTTTATGTTATTATATAAATAAACATGCATATTTATTTAAGCATATCCGAGAGAAATCCCGGGCGCGGGTACGAACCAGGTTTTGGGCCCCTATATATATATAATATTCTTATTGTTAGGAAGCGGCCCGGGCCCTTCAATCTTCTACGGGCCCGGGGAATTTGTCTCCTCTTCCCCGCCCTCTCGGCCACTGATTATAACATCTATTTTTCCTTTCGTTAGTCTTTCTGTTTTCTTATTATTCAATATATTATGTTTTTTTTGATCATGTTATTCTTATAATCAGATATATTATCCGAATATCACTAATTGAATATTGGATTATTTTATGATTCTTGCTTATATATTATTTATTATTTGACTTAATTGTGTCGACAGTAAAGAAATAAATAATAAATGCTCTCTTCATTTTTATATATTTATTAAAAAATATTTCATACATTTAGTGAGGTTTTATCTTCAAATAAGAATAAGAAATATTTTTATTATTTTGTAACATTAACAATTAAAATTTTGCGCTCTAAAGAGCGCAAAATTTTAATTGTTAATGTCCATTATAAATGGCATTATAAATTGTTAATATCCATTATAAATGGCACGGAAAAACTTTCCTCAATAGATGTACGCAAAATGGCAAATACAGTATTCAATAAAACATAAACTAGGGATTAAATTACAAATAATCAACATAATGAATATTATAATCTATCTAATTAAACAGTTTTTATGAGTAAATTTGCCTGTATTGTATCTGAAAGACTAATTTTTCTAAGTAGAGATACAGTATTAAAATCAAAATGAAAATTAAATTCCATTAAGAATTTTTTCAGTATATATAATACCGGTATCTTTTTTTCAATAAAATCAAATATATGAATCATATTATCAATAAGCTTATCTCATGATAAAAAAAGAATGAAATTCATTATACCTATTCATAGGACTACTTATTATAAAAATATTGACAATTATAAAAGTAAATAATTTACAAATAAAATGTAACAAAAATTTGAGACACTATTGATCATAAAAGTTGTAACATAAACAAATAAAATGGTTTATTAATTAAAACTCAATTTTTTTCCTTCTTATTTTGATGCATATTGGATTTCATTGATAGCTTTCAGTGACATATTCCAGAAATGAATTTCATAAAAAATCTGTGCAATTAGGATCAAATTTTCCATGCGAACAGGCAGATAAATGAGGATGCTAATAGTTATTTTTAATTTTATTGAAAAATAGCTAAAATATTGAATGAAATATGATGAGATTGTCAAAGCTGAAAGAATGAACTATAAATCTTTTGGATTTCAAAATAATGATCTCTGGTTTCAAAAATATTTGAAATATGTGAAATAAATGAAACATTAAAATTTATGCAAATAATATTATAAGTAATATAGATATAGATACTGAAAATGAATATAAATTAATATGTGTTGACGAAATTAAAATTAATAATATAGTTATTATTAATTTTATTATTTGCCTTAGTTGCAGTTTTTAACCTCGGTAGATAATGCAATGTATTCATTTACCTGAACAATAAAAATAACGCAATAAAAATCAGTTTAACGCTAATTAACTTGAGTAACATTGATTCAAAATTATCTGAATATTGGATTATACAGTAGATTTTTTTTTATTTAGACAACATAAAATTAATATATTACAAAAACTATTCAATATATACATAATTGTTAAATACATGATTATTTTAAATTTATTTATATTTTATGAAGAATATTGCAATTAAGATTTCGCAATCGATGTTATAAATCTAAAATTAAAATATCTGACAACTTATTTTTTTTACCTCTATAAAATATCACTTTTATCATTAAAGGTCTGGCTAAACGTTTATATTTAAGCAAGTAATAAACTAAATGTTTTTCTGCTTTGCACAGTTGGCGATTTTTAATTAGTTTAATTATAATGTTTTTCCACTAAGCTATTATCATTAAAGGTCTGGCTAAACGTTTATATTTAAGCAAGTAATAAACTAAATGTTTTTATGCTTTGCACAGTTGGCGATTTTTAATTAATTTAATTATAATGTTTTTCCACTAAGCCAAATGTTTATTCAGCCCTAATAATTTTAATAACGAATGAACAAAAGCAGTAAACAAAGATTTTTCTGATTGAAAAATGTTCTTTAAACAATATTGCATTTTTGGATTAATAATTAAAATACTACCGGTATATAATATTAATTCACAATCATAGAAATGGATAGTCTAGTTTTGGATTCAACTCTTCATGAAATTTTCCTAAAGTAAAATAAAAAATAGTTAAGTGAACTTTTAAAACTTATTTATTCTTTCTTTTTGTTTTAACTTATTAATAGGGGATTTTTGTGAAAACAATATAAAGTTAAAATGTGTTAAATCTTAACCACTAACTAGCTCAATTCTTCAAAATAAAAATCCTGATCTTGGCACTAACAAATGCTCTCTCAAGTTGAAAATTCTGGTTAGGGCACTATATGAATTCTTGATTTTTTCAATACATTTTAAACTATATATTTGATTAAAAAGTAAAGTACTTTTATCATTTTAATATCCCATATACAGTTATAAGTTTTAAATGTAATTCACAGTAATAAAGTATACACGTGTATTTAATGATAGGGAGAACTTTTCTAAACAGGATAAAAATCGACACTAGCTAGTGCATGGGCCAAGGTCAACTATCAGTTAGCTTTTACTGATATAATCATGTGAGCCCGGAAATTGTGAATTATGGAACAAATATTTAAAAGTTTTGTTACTTCGTTTTAACTGTCGTTTTTTAAAACTGAATATAAAAATACTTGTATTTAAATTTATAACCATATTGCATTTAAAAAACTTATAGGATCATTGAGAATATTACAGGTTATATAGTATATAAATTATTAATTAATTAAAAGTTAATTCTTTTGAAGAAAATCATATAAAAATATTATTATAATAGGTCCATTTGAATCATCAATGATTCAAATAAAATATTTTTTGTGTGATGAATGATTTTATTTGAAAAAAAAAGTTCTTTCTGGAATGAGTAACTATAGTTTTTATATTTTCAATTTTTCAGAAAGGGCATTAGTTCAAAATATGAACTTTGATTTGTGACTAAAAAATCGAAAAAAAATATTTTGTATACTAGTCTAATATTTAAAGAACGCGCCGTTTACCGCTCTAGGCCAAACGCCTGTCCTATCGACACTGGTCCTGTATAGCCACGGCCTCCACATTAGTGTATTTATCAAAAATTTATAATTTTTTCGCGCCGTTTACCGCTCTAGGCCAAACGCCTGTCCTATCGACACTGGTCCCGTATAGCCACAGCCTCCACATTAGTGTATTTATCAAAAATTTATAATTTTTCCTGCATATCCATTGATAGCATTATATACCCAACAAATTAAGTACAAATTGTTTATACTTTTTATTTCAGAGATACAAGAGCAATTAGACATTTCACTTTTCATGACACTGAGCACCATAGTGTACCCCAGAATAGATGTTATTCACTTCAAAACTTTATTTGCATTTATATTTATAAAATTCAGAATATTATTACCTTTGTAATTGCTTTAAAAGTATTCACACCATCATCAATTGCCCTTTCAATGTCATCCATTAAATTATCCGTGGATCCTCTTATCACAATTGTTGATATCCGAGATTCTTTGCTTTCTTGAAAATAGAATTTTATTTATTTAATTAAAAAACAAAAATTTCTAAAATTGAAAATTAAGAATTTTACCTTGCTTAAAAATTACAACAGGTGTTTCTCCAATTTCATCTAAATAAACTTTATCACAATACCCTAGTTCTTCAGGAGTGGGTGCAATCTAATAAGACAAAAATGTAAATATATCATTTTTTATAAGTATAAAGAAAATTATTTACAATACTTACCAACCGTGGTAATGCAACTGCACCAACTGTTTTGCATAGTCTTCTGACATCAAATTTGGAAGATAAGCGTACACCCATCATGCCATATTTATTCAAAAAGTGCAATGCCATATCTCCAATTTTACCTCCTGAAACTACTACTTTTGCTCCAGAATCAGCAATAGATTTGATTTGCTATGAAAAATTAAAACTTAAGTTTAATTCTCTGCATTCATAATCTGATGCATTTCAACATTTAATTTTTTATATTATTTCTGGCTAATATTTGATAACATTTATTTGAAAAACAATTTTGGATAGCATGTCAATCATATTTGGAATTCATTTTGAATTTTTTTCCAACTTTATTTTTTAAATTAATCATTATTTCAATAATTTCTAAATATCAAGTTATAAATTACAATATTAACTGTATCCACTCTCTGCCTTTTTTCTTTTTTTAATTTTTATAAACTGTTAAATTATTCTCTAATTCAATAAATTAGTTAATCCTTTGATTAGTGATGGGCACACTGAGTGCATCTATATTGACTGCACTATTAAGAGCAAGATTTGTCCATGATTTTATAGAATTTCTAAAATAACTTCATTGGTGAATGGAGAAAAATTTCAAAGAAGATTAATACAAAAAGTTTGGAGATGAGGGATGAGAGTTTATAGAGCATTATTCCTCTATTCAAAATTTATAAAAAAACAATACATTTCTTAGATGTGAAATTACAAATCCAGACAAATGTATATAGAAAGCCTATATATATATATGCCTAACCTATAATCCCTGCAGGGTGAATGTATCTGCTTAAGACTAATAAATATAACCTCCAAAAATAATGGATAAAATTAAAAAAAATTAAACTATTATTGATGCAACTTTTACTATTTATTTGGAATTGAGAATAAAACAATCTATACATTTTCAAATATACTGTACTATTATATGAAATAGGATATAAAATCTTTCATTATAATAATTGAAAAAATTAGACTTAGATCAAATTTTATAAAATTAATTTATTAAAGTGATCTCATAAATATCAACATAAAGTTTTGGAAATTAATCCAAAATTTCAGAATACTATACACAACTATTATATGAAATAGGATATAAAATCTTTCATTATAATAATTGAAAAAATTAGACTTAAATTAATTTTATAAAATTTGATCTATTAAAGTGATCTCATAAATATCAATATAAAGTTTTGGAAATTAATCCAAAATTTCAGAATACTATACACAACACAAAATTAAAAACAGTTACACTGCCAAAAATGATATAACTTCCAATGTTACTAGCACTATGGCAGGAAAATAAAATAAATATATATATATAAAAACAACATAAATAAATCAAAAGAAAAAGAAGTGCTTTCAATTTATTTTAAAATCATCTTCAACTTCCATTAACAGAATAATAAACTGAATTCTAAAGAACATACATAAAAGTTTAAAGTTGGTTACTATGGTAACGAATTAATTACCAAAAGTATATTAATCAATAATAAGAATAAATACAAAAATAAATTTATAAATATATGCGCGAATTTAATATTATACAAATAAAATTTTTAATTTAACAAAAAAATTAATTATTTGTGGTAATATTATATTCGTGCATATATTTATAACTTTATTTAGGTATTTATTATTACTACTGATTAATATACTTTTGTAATTAATACGTTACTATATTAACCAACTTTAAACTTTTATGTACATTCTTTAGAATTCAGTTTATTATTCTGTTAATGGAAGCTGAAGATGATTTTAAAATAAATTGAAAGCGCTTCTTCCTTTTGATTAATTCTTGATTTTTATACGTTTTTTTGTTGTATATATTTTATTTTCCTGCCATAGTGCTAGTAATATTGGAAGTTACTATATGCAATATTTTCTATATATAATTTCTTTATTTATATTCAAATTTCACATAAAAATATCTTTGATCATTTTAGACATATCCTTCCCCATGCCAGCCATCATATACAGTACAGTATAATATTGACCCCCCTCGTAAATTGTGTAAAATTTTTCTAGAGCCACATGCAGCACACGGGCAAACCACGGCCCATGTGCTGCATGTGGCTCTCTTAACTAATAGCCATAATACCAAAAATTTTATCGATAAATAAAACGAATATAAAAAAATATCAAATCTGATCCATATCTTATCAATAGCAATATAATTTATGTAATTTCTAGAAAAGTAATAATTAATAATTCATATGGTAAACTATAGATATCATTACAGTTTCTAATTTTTTATAAAAATAGATTTTATTAACTGTTAACCAGAGTAAAAGACTGTGTAAAAAATCGGATGCAAAATACATTCAAAATCAAATAATATCGTTTGGTTGGTCAATCAATTCAATATTTTTCATACATTCAAAATCAAATAAAATCATTTTATCAGTCAATCAACTCAATAGTTTTCGTAATTTCACGTTTGTATTTAATATTTGTGTAATTTCCTAAACAGGTATGTTTTTAATTATTATCTCAAATTTAATGATTAAATTATAATTTTAATATATAATTTAAAACAATTTCTTCCCTGAAAATGGCGTTTTACTTTTTTGGACTGCCAGCATTATTCAAACCTATGATCATATATCAATAATGGCCAATAAAAGCTGATCTACTAAGAAAATTGGCTTAATTTTAACATCTCTTATGATATCTTACTCAACAAATGCAGTTGTTAGAAAAAGTTCAGGATCTTTCTATTTTGGCTACATAATTTTCTAAGATTTAGAAAATTTTTTTTTTTGATCTCAGACGGTTATTAGATGAAGATGGGATTTTGGGAGTTTTTTTTTGCTATTTTGTTTTACGGCCTTTTCCAATCAGATAGATTACTAAAGGGCAGGATCAGTCCCAACCACGTGCTATATCCACACCTGCAGAAGGGGCCAGATAGTGAAAGATAGGGATTATTAGGCCAGGCCCAGCACCCTGAAAAAATTTTTCACTACTTTGGCCTTTTCTCCCAAAAGTTTGTCCACCCCTGATATATAACATCTTATAAATCTGTAACTTGTAACATTTAGAGTTTTTAATTTTAAAAGGCAACAATAAATATAAAAAAATGTAAAATATAACTAATTCATAATGTAATGAATGAATATTGTACAAATAGTTCTAATATGTGAATTATATTTAAAAATTTTTTAAATCTTACATTTAAAGCATTGAGACAATTCCCATGTGATTATTCATTATTCAATGTGTTGCACAATGAAAAAGACCCCCTGGAGCATAAAGAAAAGAGAGGAGTTTATAGAATACCATTTAAAAACATGCAAGATAATGAAGAAGAAGCATACATAGGAGTGACATCAAGAACTATAGAAAAGAGAGTTGAAGAACATAGAAAGGATATACAGCATGCAAAACTAACAATAGCATTAGCAGTAGAGGCCTATAATAAAGATATTAATATTAAATGGAGTGAAGTGAAGCAAATTAAACCGATACCAAGAAATTCGCAACCAGTAATAACTGAAACAATAGAGATACTGAAACAGGCAGAAAAAAAAATCTAGTCAATGATAAAGTATATATATCAATAAATATCTCCTTGCTAATAGTGCTTTTGGCTTTCTGATTTACAAGTAAGGCAAGTGGTTTTATATGAATGATTGATAAAGTGAACTGGGAACAATCTACGGCATGGAAATATGCCTTGACTGAGTTGTAATAGTACAGAGAAGTATAATGGAAAACTTAAAGAGACTGAATAAGAAACATTAAATAGACATGGCAGCTAATTCAACTGTTTGAATTACGGACAGACAGCATTAGTTATGACTGTATGGGGGTTTATACAATGTTATCGTATTTAGTGCATTTGTGTATTTTATTATTTTATTATGTTTACTTGGTTCATAGTTGTGTCATTTAAGTTGATTTTATTTATAATTATAGTATCTTCGGTCAAAGTTGTAATTGGAATTATGAATTTAAAAATTTTTAAATTGTTTTAAATTGTTCTTAAAGTTTAAACGAAATGTAGAACATGTAAACAAATGCATTCTAATATGATGTAATTGCCATAGCAATATATGTAAACAGAATCTTAATCTGAAATGAAAGGTAGTGTGAATTGCCTGATGAGGGTGTAAATACGCCAAAAACGTTAGCAATTAATAAAGGTGTTTGATCTTATAACTGCGTAGTGCTGTGAATTTAACTAATTAAGTATTAAGTAGAAAACAGTTGAAAGGAATGAAGCTGTTCCCATGTGATGTTTGAGACTGAGGTGCCCAGTCCTGGATCACCTGTCAACTGAAAGTTTGACCAGAAATTGGCCATGATCATAATTCATTGTAGATGGTTATCCTAGCCATCTGGTCCATGCTCAGGAATGTGAAAAACACAAGTAGTAGTAAACATTAGTCAATAATAGTACAGACATCAGTCACTTTGGGCAAATAGTCCTTTGACCCACACAATAGAAAAGTGTTAACGAGTCCTCCAGAAACACAAAAAAAAAAGTAATTTATAAAACCTATTATAAATAATTATAATACATGGTCACCAACGTTTGACAGAGAAAGAATGGATGGCCAGATGTGGAGGAATGACATTTATACCAAAAGATAATTTAAATACAATGAAGATGGAATAAACAGTAACCAAGTGGTACATTATTTCTGTTCCTGGCCCATCATCTTCAAACCTCTCTTCCACTGGCTGATATGTTATGACAAAATAAGACAATTCCAGGAATAAGGTTTTGTAACAATTTTGTTGCTTAATAAAATAAATTATGTTCTTTTTATTCATTGTGTCTTTTTTTCCATTACATTGGTAATCAGTCAATTTTCACATCCATTCCTCACAAAAGAAACTAAGATTTTCTTTACCATTCCTCCTTTTAAAATGCTTATGTAATATTTGAATGCCCCTTAAACATTATTTCCTTTTTCAATAAATATTGGTTTCACAAAAAGATTTTTATACCAAAATTCTTAAATTTCTATGCTAGCAACTTATCAATTCAACTATTACTTTTTACCATAAATATTTCATTTTCTTTTCATGATTACAATTTAATTTTAACAGGAAAGAAATAATATGAGCAAAAAAATATCCAAAAAGTTACTTACAGAATACTAACAAATATGTCAATGATATTCTGTTAATTTGATTAATAAATTCTACTTGTATAAATTAATGTTTAAATACATTCACCATGTGATTTCAATTTTGAAATGCTTCATTAGATTAATTAAACTTTTTAACATCATTTTATATTTGAATAGGAGATCTTCATCCAGTTATAATATATCTGCTGAACAAAACAATATACAGTACAATTATATTATATATATGGTATGAAGTCCTGGAAACCCCAAACAGCGCACCCTCGTTTTGGAGAAAATTAACCGAAAGGATATAAAATAATTATGTTAAAATTGAAAGAGATAATTAATTAATAAAGATTAATCATAACAATGAACAAAAAATACAAGAATTCTACTGCTCATACTCAGTATAATACACAAAAAAAATCAGCACCAATTAGCAGTGAAGAAAAACTTTATTAGCGAGAACTTGACTAACATTTTCGGCCATTGCGCCATTGTCAGGTACAATGTTCCAAAATCGAATAATTTTTAAAATACATTAGGAATACTCAGTCGTCATGGCAACAATCTAAAAATATTAATATAAGTGTTGTCTATATAAAAATGCAACAAAATAAGCAAAAAATAGGCTTGTAAAATACCCTTGAAAACCAGATTATCTTCAAATAACGTTATCTTTTATTTGGTAATATTCAATTATTTGAGAAATTATTTATTTGTTATTTGTTATTTCAAATAAAATTTTCCCAGGTCTGATTAATAGTATACCATAAAAAATTTAGATAAAATAATTATTAAATTTTTTACAATCATCTTTATTTAAAAAGCATTTATTTGTTTGTTTTATATAGATATAATTTATTTCCATTAAATTTAAATATTTATTTATTACTTTCAACCATATTATGCTATAGAATTGCATTTGAATTCATTCTGCTAATTTGTTTTCTTAATCTTTGTTTCACATTGTTCAATTATCTATCATCAATTAACAACTGAAAACTATTGAAATTTTTGAATTTTTTATTTCAAATTATGAACTATTTACCAATATATTATAAAATACAAGAATTCTACTGCTTACACTCAGTATAATACACAAAAAAAAATCAGCACCAATTAGCAGTGAAGAAAATAAACTTTATTAGCGAGAACTTGACTAATGTTTTCGGCCATTACACCATCGTCTGGTACAATATTTAAAAATTATTCAATTTTGGAATATTGTACCAGACGATGGTGTAATGGCCGAAAACGTTAGTCAAGTTCTTGCTAATAAAGTTTATTTTTTTCTCTGCTAATTGGTGCTGATTTTTTTTCGTGTTTTATACTAATATATTCAACAATCAAATGCATAAATTATGCAGTTAATTATTATTACTATATGTCTGTTATAAAAGCTTAATTTTGAAAAATTATTATATTTTTAATTAAAAATTGTTTTAATAATTAGATTTATAACAGAAATTAACAGAAGAGCAAAACAACTTTTGCATCAACTTAGTGAATGCATCCATGGCAACAATCTAAAAATATTAATATAAGTGTTGTCTATATAAAAATGCAACAAAATAACAAAAAATAAGCAAAAAATAGGCTTGTAAAATACCCTTTTGTGCTCTTCTCGTCTTGTTCCTAAATTGCGTATCGTGACCCCTACATAGGCAGCCTCTTCCTGGGTTTGTGCATCGTTGGTTGGGATCCTATATACTCCTCTTCCTTCATGTTGTCGTAAAGGGTCTTTTTCATTTCTTAAGAGGTTGAATAATGATCTTCATTATATAATAATAATAATAAATTAAAAACAATTTTTAATTTTTTATTATTAAAACAACTATTGGGATTAAGATTACCTTGAATTAGAAGTACAGTTCAGACTAAATAATATACATCTTCAAAAAAAGACCATTTTGAAACTTAGGATTTTATTAATAATAAAATATTGCACATGGGATATTTACTTCTTTACATTATAAAAGAAATGTGCGATTCATTATTGAGCTGCTTGAGAGCTGAATTTTTTAAATGAGCTATGAGAAATAGTTCATTATCAAGAACTGATCCAATTTTTTGCTCTTTGGCAAAAATGTATAAATATTTGTGCAAGCATAAACAATTATTTTAAATCAATAGTAAAAATTACTAAGGAACTTCCACTTGAAGATATGAAACTGTAAGTTAAAATACTAGCACTAATTTGAAATGGAAAATTTTAATTTGAATTTTTATAATGCTCTTATATTTTATAACGTTCTTATGTTCTTATGTTCCAAAACCTGTTATTTTTGTGAGCTGATGATGATTTATTAAAGTTGAAAGTGCTGCTGTGAATTTGTGTTCATTTTCCACTTTAAATTAGTGCTAGTATTTTAACTTACAGTTTCAATTATTTTAAAATATCTGTACCATTGTTTTCATCTTATTCCAGACAAATTGTTATCTTGATATTTTTGAATTTCTTAGATAAATGTTTTTCTGTTTTTCTTATTATAGATAATATTCAATAGAATTGTCAGTTCCCAGAAAACCAATATTAAGATGAGAGGTTTTACATTTCCCATTGACTATGATAACTCGCAACCAAGAATGAGTACAAATTTTATCTATGATATTTAATATATGTCAATGGTGATCAAATTGCAGCTCGCAAGCTCATGTGGTTCTTTGGTACCTTCAATGAGACTCCACAGCATGAAAGTTAATGTGGAGCAAATACCTACTTCATTTTAAAAATAATATATTTGTACTAGATTAAATGCATAAATTATGCAGTTAATTATTATTACTATATGTCTGTTATAAAAGCTTAATTTTGAAAAATTATTATATTTTTAATTAAAAATTGTTTTAATAATTAGATTTATAACAGAAATTAACAGAAGAGCAAAACAACTTTTGCATCAACTTAGTGAATGCATCATTTAATCTAGTATCGTATTAAGCAAGTAGTTTTTAATATTTTTGAAAGTTTTTAATATATTTGTAATTTATTTATTGTGAAGAGTAGTATGCATCTATGTGAAATAAATGCATACGAAATATGTAATCAACAATGATTTCAAAATTATTTATTACCTTGGAAAAACTAATGCAGCTCTCATTGACCCAAAAAAAAACTGACAGTGGCTCTCAAGTATTTGAGAGTCTCCTATATGGCTCTTAGTGACATGAAGCTTGGCCACCTCTGGTATATATTATCCCTATAAAGCAAAATTAAAGCCTTTAACCCTTTTACCTACCAGCTATTTTTTGAAATTAAGTCTAATTAATATGCAAAAAAAAATAAAATTGTGAAATCTCACTTAATTTTTGTCAATCTTTTGAAATTTTTAGGATTTATTGCATTTTTATTCTCTTTCTACCAGTGTAAGCATTTTTTGGAATTTTTTTTTTTTTTTCACATCTTTTCATTCCATGTACGAGATTGATGAAAACACGATTTTTTTTATATGAAATTTTAGCCATCCAATGAAATAGTTAATATTTTTAAATGATAACAAGTCCTCTGAACAAAATGAGCTATGAATGAAGAAATTCAGTTGAAATTTTCAGAATTTAATTTATAAAAAACCACGTTCATAAATTTTGTTACACCATATAATTATTTAAAAAATTACATGAATTCGTTGAAATACTGTCATTTTTATTAATATTTTGTATTTATTAATTTTTTCTTGTTCATATAGCAATTTTTAGTAATACTTTTATAAATTTTTTTTATTTATATCAAAAAATTATAATATACAGTGGATGATCGGTTAATGAGCATAATATCGTGAATACTAGTACAGTGGGTGATCGGTTAACGAACATAATCCGTTCCTAGACAATATTCGTTATCCGAATTGTTCGTTAACCGATCATCGATTTACTATAGGATTTAATGGGGATTTGATTAATTCGTTCCGGAGACCCATAGTAAGAAATTATATAATTTAAATTTCTTACTATGTTTATTTAAATGTAATAACAATAATACTCGTATATACATACGTAATCTTGCATTTTCATCTATGATGTTTATTTTCCGATAAAGAATCTGCCCAATATCGATTGCTTTCTCTGTTCTTCAGGATTTTTCGGAAGTGATTAATAGCATTGTCATGAAAGAGATCCCCAATTCTATTGACCTTAACCTGATATGGATGCCATTCTAAGGCCAAAAAATTGAAAAATCTCTCTCTTACCTTTTTTAATAAATCTTTGATTTGTTTTACATTGTCTCTGAGTTCATTTTAATCGGGAAAAACTACTGTTCTCCCATCCTTACCCATAAGTCCATGAACGCGCAAGGCCTAAGTCTGTCATTCTGTTAGATTAGTTAAGCTTAAATATCCTCATAGATTATTTTTATCTGGCAATGGCCACTTATAGAGCCGTCATCATCACAGACTGACCAACACCCATGATGGATCAACCGGAAGATTAAAGGATTGGTTTCAATGGGCCGGGCCCAGATCCCTCCTGAAAAATTGGAGGGGTGGGACCCGCGGATCCTCTGGAATCGTAAGCCACAGCTTTACCCTGCAGCCATCTGGCTCATCGGTCATTTGGCAGTCTGTGGGTCCCACAGTTTGTTCTGTGAAATGTTCATTAACCAAACATAAAAATCTTTCAAAAAAGTGTTCGTTATTTGAACTGTTCGTTAACCGATCACCCACTGTATATGAAAATAGTCTCTCATCTAATACATAACAGCCCTAATATATTTTATGTTTTTCTAATTGGATGCAGATGGTTTATTGTTGCACTGCACCCAATATCACTCACTGCAATACAAAGTAGGCTTGGCTGCAATTTCCTGGGAAGTGAATGGCTGCTGTAAAACAATAAAAATACCACACCCTTTAAAATGGCCTCAGTGTGTTCAGGTTTCATTTTTTTTGTGATTTTCTCCTAAATTTTGATAAAATTATAACAAATGAATGATTAAGATAATTTTGTTAAAATAAAGTAAAATATAACCATTATTTTCTTATTATTTGTAATATTTTTTAATTTTCAACATTTTATAGTTCATTTTATGAAAAATTAATTTTTTTTTAAAATTTTAAAAAATATCATTTATTGAATCACATAATCAGAATAATTTTTATAGATTAAACTATAATATCAACAGGAAGAGATAAAAAAAAAATCCAAATTCTGTTGAGCACATAATCAGAATAATTTTTATAGATTAAACTATAATATCAACAGGAAGAGATAAAAAAGAATCCAAATTCTGTTGAGCTGTTCAAATAAAAACAATATTTGTTTACACATAATTTAAAAAAATATTTTGAAGAAATTTAGGAACCACAGTCAAAAAAATACACACAAAAAAATGATTTGCAGAAGATGGAATAATAATATCAGAACTGAATTTTTTTAACTCCTTTTTTTATTATTTTTTTAAATCTGTATAATTTGCTTGCTTTTAAAGGCTATATCTTCATTTATTTAGATAAGTAAGTCATTGTTTAATCATATACTTTTGATTTTGTTGACCTTTACTTAATTTTATTGTAGTCAAATTGCATTGCTGAGAATAGCAGTCCTTGTTTTAACATTATGTCTATAGGAAACATTGATTCTTGCTTTATGAATTCTTACTTAACAGGTTTGCTCCAAGAATGAGTTAGCTTGTGAACATGGGAACTGCCTGTATAAATGCCAGACAAGTTGTTTAATTATTATTAATGGATATAATATGTATCCAATATATATATGTATGTCATATTCTGTATAGTGTCTTGAAATTTATAGGTTAATGAAAATGAGATACAATTTGATTTTCTAGTTTTGTTCTACAGACAACATAGAAGTGGCCTCTTTCCCCATACCTAAGAGCGAGTAAATGAGTGCAAGATTTCATACCAGACAAGTACAATATAGAAAAATATAAATCTGCCAGAATAAACAGTTAAAATTCCTTCACTCTCTCCAAAAACAAAATATGTTTTTCCCAAAGTATAAAAAATATAAAATATATGACACACCCAATTTAAAAATTATAAATTTACATGTAATGTTTGTACTTGATTTAGGTTGTGTGGAACTAATAATGATCCATAAATTAAATAAAAGCATTATTGTCTATGCAGTAAGAATTTTTGTGATAGAGAACTTTTGTCTGAACTATCACATTACTGAGTAACAGATAGAATACTATTTACAGAATTATAAATAAATAAATTTAAATTCAAGATTTTATTTTATAGTAAAAGAATATAGAATACTATTTACAGAATTATAAATAAATAAATTTAAATTCAAGATTTTATTTTATAATTCTTTTACTATAACAAAAAAAAAAAATCTGAATAGGAAAGGGTGACTTAAAGTATTAAAATCTCTTGAATTTCATTTCATTTTATGAAAGTAACATGAGTATTTTCTTTGCTTTCAATTAAAATATTTTTACTAATTGAAAATTTTTCTTTTGTAGTTAAGGCACGTTTTACGCCGCAGGTGTGAAGTTCCTAATCCACAACATGTTGTAGATATTCATTTTTCATATGAATCAAATTATCTTACACAATATATTAGTCAACTTGGTTGTTTATTTGTTGATCGGCAGCCAGTAGGTGGTATGATATCTGGAATTTTGCCAAGAGGACAACATATTGCACAACCTCAAGGACAAAATGCTGTAACTATAAATCAAAATTGTTTTCCAGTCCAATCTTCAAATCAGGTATATCTCATAATAAATACTGTATTTTTTAGCTTTAAATGAAATTAAATTGATAGTTTAATTAATAAATTAACTATAATTATCACTTATTACATTATATTTATGGTTATCAAGATAATGAATAAGACCTATCTTTGATACATGTTTTTCTGTACTTATAAATTTATTGTGAAATAAAATAATTATAATGATTTCAAATTCATGAAAAACTAAACTAAAACTATCATAATGAGCATGATAGGGCCAAGAAGACTTTCTTGCTATAAGCATTATTCTTTATATTTGAAAATATAAAAATGCCCACATGATTATCTGTTATTTTTCATGTCTTATTAAGTGTTAATATTGTAATTATCTCATTTAATTTCACCTTTTTTATTCTATTTTTATTACCCTCAATATGAAAAAGGATGATTCTGCAAAATTTTAATAAAATATTTATAAAAATATCTTTTTAGCTTAAATATAAGAAAAAAATCAATAATAAAAAAATAAAACTTGTGATAATGGCACACAATTATGATAATTTTAATATTATTAATAGACAATGGAATACTGAATCCTTTAAAATGGTAAAATCATCCAAATTTGATCCTGCTCCTCCAAAGTGTTAAATGCACAAAGCATTGTATATCTAAATTATGTTTGTACAAAAAGAATAACATTTTGTGTAATTGTAAATGCCACAAAAGCCTATCTTGCAAAAATAAATAACAGGTACCTAGTTATGTTTTTTATATTTGTTTTTGTGGTAATACTGTGAATACAAAAATTCTTGATTAATTGATTAAAAATATGAATTGATTATAAACATTATTATAATGAACATAATGCATATTTTTATTATTTGATAGGAAATAACAATTTCATTATTATTTTCTGTTGAGAAAATAAAATAAGACAAACTGAAAACAGAACCAACTCTCATTCATTATTACATAGTTGACTTTAAAGAATTGAAATTGCCAATTTTTTATGGACAAATATTTTTATTAGTCAAAGTAAAAAATTTTAAAAGTTGAAAAATATACATAGGTTTCTGTTATTTATTTTTGCAAGGTAGGCTTTTGTGGCAGTTAGAATTACTCAAGTCTTTGGCTTAACTGCTACTTCTACTTAGAAGTTGTTAGAAGATTAGCGAAGAAGAAGAAAAAGAAATTAACAGCAAGTAGGAGTCCCACATTATTCAACCTCTTAAGAAATGAGAAAGACCCTTTACAACAACATGAAGGAAGAGGAGTATATAGGATCCCAACCAACGATGCGCAAACCCAGGAAGAGGCTACCTATGTAGGGGTCATGATATGCAATTTAGGAACAAGACTAGATGAGCACAAAAGGGTATTTTACAAGCCATACTATCTACCTCTTTAGCAACAGAGGACTACAGCAGAGATTTAAATATACGATGGGGTGAAGCAAAGATAGTTTAGTTTTAAAAGGATCCATTAAGCAGAAAACGCAACCAGCAATCATCGAATCAGTAGAGATTCTATGAAGGAAGCATAAAGAGAAATTGTTGAATGATAGGCTAGCTTGGGAACCCCCACAACCATGGAAATACGCAATAGACAAAGAAGTGCAGAAATTATATAGGCAGCATCAACCTAATTCTTCCTGAGAGCAGGAATTTTTAAGTTAACTATAAGAACAAGCACTTGTAGCAGTTTAAGTTCCTCAGAATTATATGGTTTTATTCACTTAATAACGTTTTCGGTTGTTTTTTCTATTTAATAATAATAATAATAATAATAATTTTTACAGTTCTTAAGAAAGTAACTGAAGAGAGTCAAATTAAATATGACCGAAAACAATGCTGAAGCATTGTATATCTAAATTAAAATTTTATTAAATTTTAATTTAATAAAATTAAATTAAAATCCGCTTTAAATTTTTATTTGCATTTAAAGCAGATTTAGCCCTATATATGTACTTCCATTAATGCAGATTGCAGCCTTCCTCAATGAGATTTGTTTATCCTTGCAGATATTCTCTAAAGAAGAAAATTTCTGCTGGCAAATATCGAACTCTGAGTGGGAATACATGAGAAATGAAGACTTTTGTTTTAACTGTTTGTCACTTTGGGTTTTGACTAGGAGAAACTAGAAATCCCTGACTTTGAATAAGCAATGTTCAGTATTTCGAGTATAGCCTAGGAAATACTAGAATGTCCGACAAGCATTAAATGTCTTGTTTTGACTAGGAAATTCTAGTATTTCCTGAATTCGGGTTTGTCGTGTAACATATGTATAGAACAAGATCAGTATTTTCTCATTATAGCAGTGTTTTTGTAATTTCCATACATGCTATAAATAAGTTTAATTGTATAGTTTTATATAAAAAATAAATAAAATTACATTGAGGAAAATGAAAACTAATAATTACTATTTACTGTCATTTCACTTGTTGTTTCAATATATAAATGAATGATGCACAGCATAATTTTAAGTGAAAAAACTTATTTTATTAAAGAATTAGAATATTTTCTGCTTTAATAAGCCATCTTCAGTAAGTTTATAAAATTTTTTGTAATTAACTATAAGCCTCCATATAACATACCAGTGCCGTGGAGTTGCATATAAAAATTTTTATTATTTAATTTTAATTTTTAAATGGCAACGGTAGCGCCATCTGGCTTTGAAATCTATAGAAATTTAAACCAACGATAATAATATCAAGATGGCCGAAAAATTTTACTTCATATTCTTGATCATACTGATTGTAGTATTATTCGGAGCTCATGTAAAATATATCCTCAATTCTTTACCCCATTATATTATAGTAGTTTTATTTAGTTATATGTTTTAGTATATTATAAATCTCATTTTGATAATATACAGTCGTTTGCATACAATCAATCTTATTTGCTCAGAAATGCTCGCATACG
Source organism: Olivierus martensii (assembly GCA_000484575.1). NCBI lineage: Eukaryota > Metazoa > Arthropoda > Arachnida > Scorpiones > Buthidae > Olivierus > Olivierus martensii. The sequence continues at coordinate 598 of AYEL01073432.1, read as the reverse complement.
TGGACCATTCGTTATCCTGAATTATTTCAAATCCCATAGCAGTATAAGATCAAGAAATTAAATAACCGAAATTGAATTTCATAGAAATATCGAAATACAAAAGTTTATGAACATAACTTTCATACGATACGGCAGTTAATCTATTTCTTTTCAAATGATTTGCAAATTTATATATATATAGATAACAAAAAAAAAAAAAATCGAATAAAAAATGAATAAATGAATTAAAAGATCATAAAAATATCTATTAGACTAATTAAATAAAAATCTGTTTATTGAAGTACCTTTCTTCGATTAACATTTTGTTATCTATCACAGATTAGTTGATACAGTTAGGACACTCTCATAAACTCTATTCTATACAAGAAACGAATGAAGCTCCTCTATGAAGAATACTTGAAATGAACTCAACTATTAATAAAAATGATGTTTTAATCTATTGAAAGTTTTAATTAGGCTATAAAAGTTTTTTGTAATAAAACTGCCATAAGATTCGTAGAAACAATAATAACCGACCTTCCACTATCTACAACAAAAGTGAAATGAGTAACGCCAGGTACTGCTAATAGTGGCAGCACCTTCGAATAAGCGAAGTGTC
>AYEL01073431.1:0-32890 GCA_000484575.1 Olivierus martensii | reverse complement strand
CTTGGCAAAGATTAGTGTATGTATGTGTAGCCATACTTTCGAAAAATCCCTAAAATATATCAAAAATTGAAAATTCCTTTTCTGCTACTGTCCCAATTAAGCGTTTAAATTTTGTATTAGTTTGGTTTTCGTTCTTTGAGATTTGTCCTAATTACGCGGCTGTCCCAATTAAGCGGAATCTACTGTATTTAAAATTGAAAAAAAAAAATAAACAATAAGAAAATATTGGTTAATTCTATTAAAATAAAAATATATCTTAATCATTCATTTTTTGGAGGAAAATGCAAAAGACAAAACATAAACACACTGCTGGCATTTAAATCGGCATGGTACTTGTTTTTGCTTTACTACAGCCATTCACTTTTTGGGAAATTGTTTCCAAGCCTACTTTACCCTGCAGCATGGATTATGGGTGAGTTGCTATAATAAACAAACAATTTTACAATATACAAACACATTTTTGGATATGTTTTCTAATTTATATCAGAAAATTCAAATTTATGAAAATATAGCTAAAAATTGTACAGTTGAAGTAAAAACAAGATAATAAATAATAGATTCAATGAAATATAATTATTAAAAAAAATGATAAGATTTAGCTTTATTCAACAAAAGTTAGCAAAAATAAATCATTACATAAATAAACATAAAAATAAGGAGATCGGGCCGGGCCCGGACCCCTTCTGAAAAACTAGAAGTGTGGTTAACCCGGATCTCCTCCAGGATGGTAAGCCAAAACTTTACTACGCGGCTATTCGGCCGACTCGTTTTTTTCAGATTCATATTTTTAGGACATTTTAAATGAGTTTTATCTATATTTTTAATATTTACTATGGTTATGGGAAGGAACCAGAACGAATTAATCAATTTTCAATTAAATCTAACGGAATCGCGCCTTGGATAACGACGGTATTCCCGGAACGGATTACCGTCGTTAACCAAGGTACCACTGTATTAGCAAAAAAGCTATGAAAAAATAAAATAAACACTACAGAATATTAACTTTGTAGTATATGTATATATATAACAAAAGTTACATTTTATATAAAAATTTATAATAATATTTAAGAACCAAAAATTAGTTCGTTTTTTCAGGTGAGCTTAGGTTAGATAGATTAAGCCGCCATATCCTCATGAGATATTCTGTATCTGGCGGCGGCCACTTATAGAACCTATCACAGGCTGGCCAACACCCATGATGGAGTCAACCGGATGGTTGAAGGATGGAGTTAAACGGGCCGGGCCCGGACCCCTTCTGAAAAACTAGAAGTGTGGTTAACCCGGATCTCCTCCAAGGTGGTAAGCCAAAACTTTACTACGCGGCTATTCGGCCGACTCGTTTTTTCAGAAAAAAAGAAAATTCATTGATAGAATCTGAAAAGTGTAAATTGTGTGAATGATATTAATTTTAGAAAATTTTCCTATTAAATTTTTAAAATTATATAATTGTTCTTTCAGAGCATAAAAATTTGTTAAATTTATTGATAAATTTGTTAGGATTTATGGATTTATTGAAAGAAGCTCATAAAATAATAACAACAACGAACGAAAAAATTCATTGTCATAAAACATGATAATTTATTATAAGCAATAAAATGGCTAGTATAGCAAGGTACTATAACAAAATACAAAAAATCAAATAACACCAAAATTAACAAACTGCTGATAAAATGGGTATCCTAAAAATATCAGTTATTGAATTTTAAATATACAGATAGAGAAATTTCAAAAAGTATTTGTAGAATAAATCAATAAATTAATAAATAAATTATCAGGAAAATTATAGATAAATTAATTTTATTTTTGAAGATGTGATTTTATAATAAATTAGCAATTTTAATAATCTGAACTCTCAGAAAAGAAAAACGCGGAATATGTGTTTATCATTAACTGAATTGAACTGATTAGTAACTGAAGTCTATCAGTAATGACTTATGATTGTGAAGCATATATCTTTACAAAGAAAATGGAACAATAAATTTACAATTCAAAAAAAAACTTGGAAAGATATACGTTAGGATTCACTAGACGAGATCATACGATCAACAGTTAGAAAAGAGAATAAAGCAGAGTAGAAGACATTATAGTAAAAATTAAAAGCAGTAAGTAGCGTTGGACAGGCAGGGGCAGGTCATATATTATGATAACCACTAGACAAAAAGAATTACTGAATGGAAACCAAGAAAAAGAAAAGATATCCTGATCTACAATGTAAATTCTAGAGAAATTAAATAAGAAAAGTAATTGATTCCCAATGGATGCAGATTACACGAAGTATAGTAGTAGCATGGAAACAAGGAGGATATACAGTATATTACAACGTGGGTAGGAAGAGGAGGCATATAGTGTATATCCAGCAGTGGATGAAAATTTACGATGATTAAGATCTACGGTTGTCTGAAGACTTAAAAAAATATTTAGGATATTATAAAAAAAATTTATTACTGCTATTTAGAATCCGTTTTGAGACGAGTTTTCAGAGAATAAAAATTTTAAAATATGATTCCATTTCATTTTAAAATTAAGGATAAATAATTCGTTTTATAATTTGGTTAGATAATTCAAATATCTATAAATATTTTGTGGCCTATAAATTTTACGTTTAATTTAAATGGAAACAAGTCAATCTTTCCAGTTAATGCAGAACCCAATATTATACAATTCGAATAAAAATTTAACTTTTTAGAAAATAATATTTTTAATTTTAAAAATTATTTAAATTATTTATTCATGTTTGAATGAGTTGAAATCACACAAATAACTGTTTCTATGATGTTAATTATATTTGAAATTAATAATTCATATCACAAATCTGAAGCTGTTACAAAAATTAAAAAACTTTCCTTTACTTTCTGAACAGTTATGGTTGCCACAGATATTATTTTATATTATAGATACAGAATATATAATAAGTTTTTGAAGTAATCTAAACTAACTTATCAAGAAAAAAGAATGTAAACTAAACTATAATAGATAGTTTAGTTAAATTTAATTTCTTAGGAGAGCTTCAGAAAATATATTGGCCAAACTTATAAATATTAAATGACCTAATATTCTAATTTGAATAATTAAATAATTGTGCATATAAAGGATCTAAATTTACGACAATAAACATTTAATGTAAAAAACGTTTCAAACATTATACAACGATCATTTTGTAAAATATTTATTATTGAAACAATTCTTGCTATATCTAAGCTTTCAGAACATAAAGAGAAAAACGACTAATACAGTCTCTTTCGGGTGAAATAGTTGCTATCAAACTATCGGAGATATTTAATCATTAATATCGGGATAGACTTCTTTTTCCACAAAATCAGTTTTATTTTCTGTGCTTGAGACATTAACGTTAATTAGGAAGAGAAATATAACATTATCGCAGTATGTATGAATTCCTTAATTCGTTTCTGTTCGTTTCTTTTGATATTTTTTTATAATTTCTGTTATATTTTTTAGCTCCATTTTTCGTGTTTGGCTGAATAGCCTTGTAGGCCTTCCTATTGATATGTATTGTTGGTTCAATGAATTGCGTTTCAAGTCTAGGACACCCTCTCTTTCATTTGCTCTTTGCTAGACTTGTCTGTTTTATTGCCGATATTTTATTTATTATTCTGTTATCTCTTCATTTTCTCGTATCTATTGGCATATATTTGATTCGTTTTTTCCTTTTCTTTTTCGTTTTAGTTGTTTTGTTGGCTTGTTTTCTCAAATGAAATGGTTGTTTTCTGTTTTCCTTTGCTTGCATTTTTCTTTTCATTGATTCTCGGATTAATTTTTATAGCTTTATTTTTCTTTTCATTTGTGTTTTTATTTTACTTGTCCCTTCTGTTTCATTTGTTTGATTATTCATTTTTTCTTTTCTTTTGTTTAGCTTCTTTTATGTTTGCTTGGTTTCCCTTTCCCTTTCATTCGTGATTTAGGAGTTTTCTACCCAGCTAACAAAGAGTATATAGGTCTACTGTTGGAGGAAGTTCTTTTGTTCGCTTTCTCTCCGATTCTGGGAACATTTCTTAGGAGAGCTTCTCAATTCATCTAGCTGTTGCAAGCATAACTTGGATAGCACGGAATCCTGCGAACCTAATATCTAGCCATTGTCACTATTTCATATCCAATTTATTTTAATATTTTTCCATTTTTCTTACTTGCTTTCGCTCTTTTTCTAATTTGATCTTAATTTCTCTTTTAGTGTTTTCATTCTATTTTTTATTATTTCTAATGCTTCATTTTAATTTCCTCATTACTATTTTTGCCTACACACTGTTGATTTAATTTAGTCTTTAGTTGTGAAATTTTTTGTACTGCTTTTTATATTTATCTTAAATTTAAATTTGCTTTTTTCATCTATTTTTATTGTTTTGTTGCTTGTTCCCACGAAATTTTGTTTTGACTGGTACTGCCAACAGATTGGGTACTTCTTATAGGATTCTCTTTCAATTTCTTTTTTTTAGTTAATTGTTTCTTTTGTGTTTGGTCTTATTAAGTTTTGCTTTTATTATTTGTGTATTTTTCTATGTAAACTAGTAATTACTTGATTTATTTTCCTATAATGCCAATGTTTTAGCTGTTTTATGCTTGGGATTAAAAAATGATATCATTTGATAATATCGTAGCTGGTAGGGATTAAATGGGGCCAGAACCTTTCCTAGTAGACCTATGCATCGTTTTAATCAATAACAATGTTATTATTACTAATCAGAAAGAGAAATTGTAATATCTGTAATTTGTTTTGATTTATATAAATTAACTATACTGATTTTATTAATTTATATTATCATTTTTAGTTTTTTAAGTAAACTTCTCTACGATAGCATCTTGTATACGATATTGCTTGGATATAATAAAACTACTACTGTAATTGTTTATGTAATACCAGTAATTAAATTTTTGAGCTACATGTTCAGTTTCTTAATGGTGTCTTTTATATTGAAAAACCTGTATATATATTATAAAAAAGAAATTATAAAACTACCGTAATGGAAGAGGAATTTTTCAAAATAAAAAAATAACAGTTAATACATATTCTAACAAGGTCTTTCGAATCCCTCAACCAGAAAACCGAGACTACAATTTATAATGCGAAAATAATATTGTTAGTCATATAGGAAGAATTATAAATGTTAGCGTCAGCAGATTATTGATGATTGACGTCATCTTCATTAATAAGACAAATTAAAGTCAAATAATAAATATTTCAAAGAGATCAGATGAACTGATAAGATATAGGAATCGAATGAGATAGCATATTTAAACAATACGTAGAATATTTTTCATAAGAATTTGTCAATGATTCCTGGTATTAATTTTATTTTGTGAAGGATATACATTTCCGTATATCTATCACATAATTTCAACTCTTATACAAGTGAAGTTTTAAGAATATGGCTCCAGAAATTATATTCGAGATTAACTATAGAGTGGTTGAAGTACAAGTAGCGAGTGAAAAATTGCAATATTTAGGCCCGGTTTTATAATGTCCCATTAACATTCCTGTTAGCTTTAATTACGTTTCATAATTATTAGAAAAGTGCTAATTGGTAGTAACTGACGTTAAACTACCAATTAGCATTTACCTAATTCTGAAATAGATAACTGGTGGTTAAAACAAACGGGAACTTTATAAAACCGGACCTTAGTATTTAAAAATAACAATTACGATCTAAAGATACAAAAAATTACATACGCTATTGTGAAAATTGTTACTATTTCATGCAATCTTGCATAATACATTTGTAAGATTAGATGTATTTTTAGATTCAGATAAAAATATATAGTATTTGATCTTTCTCATCGTAATGATGTAATAGACTTGGAAATATTTGAATTCTTAGTTTAATAATGTATAAATATAGAAAACATCTACAGATTGTTTTTATATTTGCGATATGGAGATAGCAGTAATAATTAACTAACTACTGATGTTAGTAAAATATCAAGAAGAAAAAATAAATCTTGAAATTTGATTTCGGAATCAAGTAGAAAACTGATTAACAATTTTATCATAAAAAAGTAGAGTGTTATAGAATTATCTCAAATAAAGTAATTATAATGCTTCACATAAAAATTTATACTTATTCTAATTATAAAACTAAAAATCCGATTTATAATGACTGTTTCCTTGGAATGAAACTTGCTGTTTAAAAAATGCTATATTCTAAAATATGTTATGAATCATTATTTTTAATTTTAAACAACAGTATATGTTATTTACTGCTTATTTATTTATTTATTTTTAATTTTCTAACATCATAAGATTTAATGAATATTATGAAAAGAAAAATAAAAAAAAAAAATTATAGATTTAAAAAATTTGTAGTCGTCATGTTAAGTTTAAATATGAGTTATAAAATATTTCATTTACAAAATTAATGATTTAAAATATTACTGCATTTGGATTATAATAAAAACTAATTTAATGGAATAATAAATAAGAAGGGTGTTTAATTTAATAATTTTTTTAAAGTGATAATAGCTTTATTTTTACTTTTATTTTCAGATATATTTCTATTATCAGATTTGATAATGCTGATTATTTTTATATTTTTATACTGACATGATTTACTCAGTTGGCATGGTTGAATACGATTAAATCAATTGTTACAAATCCGTTTCTATTTTTTCGAATGAATTATTATTTTCTTCTTATTTTTTTATGATAACTTCCCTTTAATATTTGCTAGCAATCTTAGTTTTATTTTTAATTTAAATTAAAAGAAATAAAGATGATTTTGCGTGACTGACTAACTTTTATTATTATTGAAGTCATTACTGACAAAATTCAACTCATTGTAACGTTTGTTATAAGTTAATATTATTAATCATAAAAATATATTCGAGTAAAGTATTCAATAGGACATCTACTGCCAAATATAAAACTACCAATCCAATTAATAAAAAAACTAGAGCAATTTAAAATTCGCAAAAATCAAAAAAAAAAAAAAAAAACGTCATTTTTCTTCTCTATCTGCTCTACAGACATCTTTGTAGGTCACATCGTTAAACCAATATCGATGAAATTTGGAATATAGGTATTTGTGAAGTTACTTGAGGCTCCCTGAAAATTTCAGCAAAATGGGATCAAAATAAAGGAAGAAATGGAGATCCGTTTTCCATAAATGCCTTTATATATCGTATTGTTTAACCGCTTTTCACCAAATTTGGGATATAAGAATATTCTAGATCAGGGCTGTCCAATTATAATGAACCTGAGGGCCATAGCTGTGTTTACTAGAGATATGGAGGGCCGCAGTTACAAAAAAGGGAGAGGGGCTTTGATACTTGATACGTGGGTCACAATTTCAAAAAAGGGGAGGGGCTTTGATACTTGATACGTTACTGTGGAGGCCTCAATTACGAAAAAGGGGAAGGGCTTTGGTACTTGATATGCTGTTGTCTCAACAAATCTAACGCACAAATATAACGAAAAAGGGGAGGGGCTTCGGTACTCGATACGCTATTGTCTCAACAAACGGAACGCATAAATATAACTTTTTTTGAAACCAATTTTATTTCCAGATTAACAAACCTTATTACAAAATTATATTTACCAGATTACATCCAATAAAAATATAAACAAAAAGTTATAAAATATAAACAGTTAAAAATTATAAAAATGGTATATATATAGGCGTCCCCTGGCAGATCGCTGTCATCCAGCAGCCGGCGCAGGTGGCGCTGCAAGGGTTCGAGCGCCTGTTCGCGGCTCACCGCACGGGCGACGTCCAGCGCCACGATGTTGCTGGTGCCCTCCCAGATCGACCCCAGGTGGGCGTCGCGCACCAGGCGCGGGTCGCTCCACTCCTCGATGTAGCCGACCCCGCCGCGCACCTCCATGGCGTCGCCGGTGACCCGTCGCGCATCGCGGCAGGCGCGGAACTTGATCAGCGGGGTGAGGATCCGCACGCATTTCTGCGCCTCGACCTCGCCGCCATCGGCGCGCGGCAGCAGCGTGGCGATCTGCATGAACATCGAACGCGCCTGTTCGGTGGGCAGCATCATCTTCAGCAACTGCTTCTGCATCAGCGGCATGTCGATCAGGTGCTTGCCGAAGGCGCGCCGATGGCGGGCGACGAACAGCGCCTCGCTCAGCGCCCGGCGCATCAGCCCGGCGGCGCGCACGCCATTGGACAGGCGCGACATGTTGACCATGTCGGCCATCTGCTGGAAGCCGCGGCCGATCTCGCCGATCAGGTAGGCGCTGGCGCCTTCCAGGCGGACTTCGCCGCTGGCCATGGAGCGGCTGCCCAGCTTGTCCTTCAGGCGGACGATGCGATAGGCGTTGCGCGTGCCGTCCTCGCGGACCTTCGGCAACAGGAACAGGGTCACGCCCTTCATTCCTTCCGGCGCGCCTTCGGGGCGGGCCAGGACCATCGCCAGGTCGGCGTCCGGGTTGGAGCAGAACCACTTGTCGCCGTAGAGCTTCCACTCGCCGCCCTGCTCCCGCGCCACGGTACGGGTCCGCGCCACGTCGGAGCCGGCGGCCTGCTCGGTCATGAACATGGCGCCCTGGAACAGCTCGTCGAAATCCCGCGAGGCGAGGGACGGCAGATAGCGCTCGACCAGTTCCGGCGCGCCGAACCTGCGCAGGGTGCGGGTCAGCGAGTCGGTCATGCTGACCGGGCAGCAAAGGCCGAACTCGGCCTGTACGAACAGGTGGGTGAGCGCATACTTCATCTTTCTTCGAATCACGTGATCCTCACGATTCCTTCGTCCGATCACGTGACCCTCACACAAATAAGTATTTGATTCTTAACTATCTTCATGTTAGAAAATGCACTTTCACACAATAAGTACTACCGAAACGTTGATATTACTTTCCGACTAAAATCACAAAAGTTAGGAAAACGTTCGTTAAACTAAGCAGTTAACCCATGTGATTTGTTATGAAAAATCATTTTCCCACCGCTAATAATATACTCGATTTTCATTTTCTATTTTACGTTTTTTTTCACTCGTTTTAAAATGCAACTAGCTCATAGTAAAATTAAAAATAAAATTAAATTACAGTAAACAGTAAAATAAAATTAAAACAATCTCACAACAACGGTCACACAATCACTGAAATGTGTGTGTTATAAACCAAAAAATAATTATATACATCACACCTATAAATAGAAACCAAAAAATAACTAAAATACGGTCACAATTCAAAACTTTAAACCGGAAATAGTAAAACTAAAATTGACGTGATTGAATGTCTTATAAAAATGTGATGTCATGGATAGCTAAAATTGATGTGTAATTGAGTCTTATAAAAGATGCGTCATTGATAGTGTTGATCATTAAATAATTATTAATAATTAAGAAAAATTAATTAATTGAGTTAATATAAGTCAAATTTAGGGTACAAAAAAGTTAAATAAAAGTTTGAAAAAATATTAAAAAGTAATATTATATTACAAATTGTGAAAGCCTCCCGGGCCGCCTATTGGACAGCCCTGCTCTATAAGAATATCTCTAAAGTACATTTTCGGTTGATAAAAGTATGTTAAATTAAAATAAAAAAGTATTTACAAAAGAAAACAGTTCATTTTTTATTGGATAATTCAAATTCATTTATAAAGAAATATATTTTTCAAGTAGAGGCGTGTTCATACAGTATATATCAAACCTTGTATTATCTAAAATCTAAATATATTGAAAAATTTTCAACATAATGAAATTTAAGTTATATTTTTAAATTATCTTAAACTTAAGAAAGATAGATTTTATTAATTTTTCCAGGCGTAAAATTAAGTTTTCGCAGTATAACAATTTAACGAAATATTTATAAAAGCATCACAGTTGAGTGGAAGACAGTTTTGATCCGGTTGAGAGCAAAAATTTATTGAAACAAAATGGTTGGTCATCAGTGAGGATTTTTCCAAAGTCAAAACGGGCTGACTTTGAAATATTAAAATCTATGGGTCCACTTCAATGAAACAATTTGTTGCAAGGGGTGGGACCCGAGACTCGAAGCCGGGTCCTACAGAATGGAGAGCTGAAGCGTTTCCAATCCCAATCCGGCCGACAGGGGACGCCTATTGGACAGCAAGGGGTGGGACCCGAGACTCGAAGCCGGGTCCTACAGAATGGAGAGCTGAAGCGTTTCCACGCGCCAATCCGGCCGACAGGGGCCGCCTATTGGACAGTCCTGTTCTAGATCAATTAAAATCTAGAACAGGGCTGAATTAAGAAAATAATTTAGAAATGTAGAAAAGGTTGATTCTCTTCTTTATAGTTCACATCGTTCAATTGATTTCGAACAAATTCAGAATGTAATGTTCCTTATTTTATTTAAGTCTTTCAGAAAAATTCAGTCCAATAGGACCAAAATGAAAGAAATAGATGTCCTTTCATCTTGAACTCTTCTATACGTCATATCGCTCAATCAATTTCGACCAAATTTAATATATGTATGTTTATTATTTTAATTAATTTTTCTGAAAAAGTTTAATTCAATCGGATAAAAAAAAATAATTAATGATATATTAACAATGTTGTTAGAATGTTTCTCTAAAAAAATGATATTCATTTAAAAAAGAAATGATATCCAATAAAATATCTAATATGTTAAGGTGCCTTGTGCAATACTAAAAAATTAGGATATTTGTTACAATTTGAATGCGGTTATTCAATTTACTTAAATAGTACTGACATCAACCAATAGCCAATAAAGCAATGACATCAACCAATAGCCGCATCTAAATTGTAATTCAATTTATATAATTCTGTGAACATTGCTAGAAAGGGCTACAGGTCCTGTTCCACGATAAAATACTACAAGAGTTCTTTCTACGAGATGTAATTCGGCTTTAATCATTGCCAAGCACAGGAGGGACTTGCCTCCCAACTCCTGGATCCACACAACGAAGGAGACCTAATTGACAAATTCGGCCGGCTCGGGATATGCTCCTTCTCCCTCAACCCTTTGCACATGGTGATGCTAAGCAGCCGAGAAATAATCTAGGTCAAATAATTAATCCCGAACAAAATAACAATCAGAATAACAATTGACAACATAGCGAAAATGGCGGTAGATTCTTCCGCTACATAAAGATTCTATAAAGTACGGCTCGGCCGCAGTAAAGAGCTAGATAGTCGGCCAAGCGCAGCTAAGAGCAAGTTCGTTGCAAATATTCATAGTTTTAACAGCATGTAGGATCAGATAAATTTCGCTCCTAATCGCAGGAAAGAGAATTCTAGGTGCATACCTTCCATTAACTTGTGTAATACGATCAGGAAAAGTGCGGGAGATATCTGTTTTATGTCCGATGTAACCTACAAGCGGCTCAGAAGAGAACCACCCAAATTGCAGTAGAGAGATATTGATCGAGACCATGAATTAGCCGGGCTCGGACGCCTTGCCGTGACCAAATATCTCTTAGGCGAACTTCACAGAGTTTATTAAAATTCCCTGGGAAAGGTTAGCCTCCCATCATGGCCCTGAAGAGGAGAGAGTCGCTATCAGCTATCACTTCTCAAATTGACACAGTAGACTTCTATCCCTCAGCCATTCATTCCTTCGGCACAGTATGCTATCTTGAGATATAGGACTCTTTTAGAGGACTCGTACTTCATGTTCCGCCTAATAGGACTGGGCAATTGAGTGGCGAACGTTCAGAGATTCCACCGGTGTAATTGATGGATGCAGCCATATACTTCTGGCCTGCCCAATAAGCGAATTTCTTCGCTTGGGACAATACCTGGGAGAGCCAAAGAATCTCGACCTGACTTAACCGATGTTATGGATCTTCTCTACTGAAAGCAAAACGAAATCGGGGATGGATTTCATCCAGTTTATGATAGGTTATCTAAATTTGTTTCACCCATTCAGCGTGGATAACCTCATATCTGTATATACTCAAGTGCAAGTGCAGGAAACGCCTTGAAATGAATGTCGTCTCGGCTAAGAGCCACATAGTGTATCCCAGACAATATAATTGTATTGGTCCGGTTGTAAAATAGAACATACATTCCTGACCCCTATTTCTACCACGGTAAGAACAATCTACTTCATTACAAGCTGCTGTGCGTAGATTTTCCAGACTTTACAATTCCTACTTCCTCTAATACAGCCCCTACGGTAGATGTCAAAACCTTTCTGTTATAGACTGTACATCCTGAAGTTTTTCCTGCAATTCTTTGAAAATTAGTCTAGCCTTCTCATAGATCATTGCCTGAGTTAGTCGATCTCCCTTCATTTGTATTTATCTAATTTAGGTGAGAAGCAGTTTTTTCATCTCCATTGATAAATATCTATTTTTGTTTTCATTGTTCCAGCAGACACACTACCACCCATAATCTTCTCTCTCTTTTGTAAAACATTGCTAAGTTGTCCTAGGAATGCCATACTTTTGAGTTACATATGTAATTGTTCTATCTTTCTGCACTTTATCTATGCTCAATCAACTGTTCTTTCCTGAATTATTCCTCTGTTCACTTCTCATTGAACCCATACCTAAATTTCACTCAAGAAAATAATAATAATTACAGATGCACAAATTCTTTACTTACTAAAAAATGCAGAATTGAAAATTAAAACCAACAACATGGACAAAACCAAAGCAGCTCAACAAGAACTGACAAATAACAAATGATATCACACAATTCAATACATGCGCATGCACCATCCTGCGAAACTCAACTATCAAATTGCAAGGTACCACTGTATTTAACTGCATTACAGCAATAAGAAAATGTCAGGAATACAACTATCAAGTTCCTAAAGTTGGCAAATATCAAGATAGGTGAATTTCATTTATATTTACATATTTCAACATCAGAAGTACATATATATAAATGCATTGGGAGTTGCTGTGTTATCAAAGGAAAAGTGATTCTCAAATGCAAATAAGGAATTTTACAACTCAGAATGAAATGCTGTTTTAATTATTTTACAATGCAATTTTGAAAAAATGCAAACTGAAATGCTCAAAATGGGTCTAGATGTATTTTCTAACACCTATATTTTCTCAATATGGATAATTTTAATTTCAAAACAAATATTTTATGAAAACTTGATGCAAAGAAAAATATATTAATTGCTCCATTATAAATTTGAAACTGATATAATAAATACTTATATCAATACTGAGTTATTATTAAAACACTAGAATTCTGTATCATAAGCTCATATATGTTTAGATTTATTTTTTTTATATTTTTTATAATTTAAATTTTCTTCTCATCTACAGAGTTTATTTCAAAATTATTTAGAAAAATATAGCTGATGAAATAAAAATTATATTCTAAGCCTGCTGAACAAAAAGTTTTGTGAATTATCCTCATTCAAACTACTAAGTTTTATAGTTTGTCTTGAAATTTGTAATTATTTTATTCAAAAAATATTACATTAAGGTAAAATGTTATGCAAAAAAAAAAAATATTACTTATTGTCTTCCATCCATGTTTATTCCAGCATTAGCACACTTAAGGCTTGTATTTTAAGTTTATTTTGTTCCCACATTCTGAATCATTTAATTATATTTTTATCTTGAATTTCTGTAATGAAAATTATCAAAATCAAAAATAAATGAAATTTTAAAAAAAATTATAAAAATGTTAGAGATTACAAAATCATCACCTGCTTGGATAATAATATGAAATGCTTATAAAGCTTCTTTCTCTTAATATGTAAAGAAGATTCATTGAAATTATTATATCATTATTCAGGCTTACTAAATATTGTTGCAGACACTGTTCTAAAATCCACCTTTAAGAGATTAAAATAATTTATAAATTATTTATATTTATGTACTGCAAGCATGAAAGCATACATACACACACACACATGCATGCATGCACATATATTTTACACATTTATCTTTATCAAATAGAAGTAAAACAAATCTATCTGTTTATTAGAGCTATTTCTTTGTTATAACACATTGTCTACCAACACTGTTTTATTTTGATTTCCATATTCCCTAGATTTTGCCTAATAATTATTCTTAAACTGATAGAAATTTTAATATTTTAGCTTCTTTTATCTGATTATTAAAAAGCTTTTTGGAAATATTTAATCTAATAGGATCTTTTAATAGCCAAATTTTTGGCTTAAAACATAAAACATTTAATAGGATGACTGCTATGCAAATTTTTATCCAATATCAATATATACAGAATTTTTTGAATACCTTATATATTATATAGAATGTTGTTATACTTCCATGATATTATTCATGAAAATTAAGTAAAGACCAGTATAACAGACAGTAAGAAGTATTTTTTGGTGCAGCAACTCAATTTTTATTTCTTTAAAATCGGATCATGATAAATAAATCAACTTTTACATACAGGGTGATTGTAATTAAACTTGGGCTGTTCAGAGTCCTCTGTAACTGCAATCAATAAGTGGATTGACACCAAATTTGTATACAAGCTATTCAAAGAATACAGAAAAGGATTATCCAAAAAAAAATAATAATAATAATAATAATACTGTAATAATTCATTCAATTTCTTGTAAGAGGTGCTTTACAGCAAAATACAGTGGGTGATTGGTTAACGAACAGTTCGGATAACAAACACTTTTTCAAAAGATTTTTATGTTCGGTTAACGAACACATGTTCAGATAATGAACACTTCACAGAACAAACTGTGGGACCCATGGACTGACAGAATGACAGGTCAGCCTGATAGCTGCATGGTAGAGCTGTTGGCTTAACATTCTGGAGGATCTAGGGATCCCACTCCTCCAATTTTTCAGGAGGGATCTGGGCCCGGCCCGTTGAAATCACAATTTTTCAGGAGGGATCTGGGCCCAGCCCGTTGAAACCCATCCTTCCGGTTGACTCCATCATGGTTATTGGTCAGCCTGTGATGATGGCAGCTCTATAAATAAGATCATGGGTGTTGGTCAGCCTGTGATGATGGTGGCTCTATAAGTAGCCCTCCAGATAAAAATATTCCATGAGGATATTTCGACTTAACTAACCTAACAGAATGACTTAGGCCTTTCCCGTTCGTGATGACTTAGGCCTTTCCCGTTATGGATAAGGATGGAAGAACAGTAATTTTTCCCGATTAAAATGAACTCTAAGGCAAAAAATACAATAACTAAGATTAACCTAAAAGAACAGTTTAAACTTGTAATTTTGCATTTATAAGCATTGTGAATAAAACAAATGAAAACAACGGCACTTTTGGTGCTGCAATAAAAAAAAAAACAGAGAAAATAACAGTGAATATATTGAATCAGATAGAATTGAGAGAGATGTGAAGTGAACTAAATGTTTCAGTAAATGCACAACAAAGATGCAATATTAATATGATATTTTATTAAATTAAAGAAACATTCACCAAAAACACAAACGACAAAAATAGCAAATATTTGTATTTGAAGTAAAAAATACCAGTGTTGTACATTTGAAAAATAATGCCAATTAAGTTAAGATTTTATTTTGAATGCTGTCATTCACTCAATGGTTTAAATTTCGTATTATTCTTTATATCTTTAACTGCTTTTATTGGGTGTTATTTATAATTTTGAATATTAACAAAACCATGAACATTTCAGTGTATCAAGCTTTTCTGAATACAATGTTAACTCTACATTAACACAACAAATCTGAACACAAAGTTAATTCTACATTAACAAATGGCAGCAGTTCAGGTAAAATTTTTCCTAAACATGGACTATGTAAATTTGACTATAATTCCTTGCAAAGCCAAATTGTCAATTCTTTTAATTAATAATTAAAATTTTAAACAGATCATCCAAAACACTCCAAGTATTTTAACAGCCTTTTAAATATTCCATTCTGAATGAAACAACATATTATTTCTTCTTTCAAAATATCTACATGTTGATTGTCTCACCTGAGAGATAGATAATACTATCATTTTACAGAGAGAGAATTTTTAAGAGAGAAAAAATCATCTCTGACTAAATTGTCTTCTTAAATGTACTGCAACATTGACTTATAATAATGAAATTGTTTCTCTAGCAGAACAACCAATCAGAAGTGTTGTTTGCTCTCTGACATCAAATAATTTGTCTACAGAGATGATTTTTGTTAAGAGCAGCATAGACTCTCCTAGTCTAATTTCCATACTTCAATGTTGGAACCAACACACACTGATATATAGCCATTCTAACATTCATGGAAGAGTTTTGAAATACTCATAGCATACAGGATATATAAGGTAATAACTGTATCATATCCTTATATTTTTCTGATGTAATAAGTCTGACACTTTTAGATAATTTGATGTTTTCGAATCTTGGTGGTCTACCTCGAATGGTAGATGATAAATTTAGAGTTTTAAATTCAATGTCTTCCATCAAAGTTTTATAAAAAATAGTAAGATGGTGCATTTTTAAAAAAATCTCATCAAACATATTTTTGCCTGTTGACTAGCAATACACTGCGTCATCCATCGACAACATTTAGTTGCTAAAAATCTGAGTGGTAGATTGCATGAATCTCTTCAACTAGTCATTAACACAGTAAACCGAATCCGAAGCAACGCGTTGAATACGCGGTTATTTGCGCAGTTGTGTGAAGAAAATGACGAGAACTTTCATCAATTACTCCTTCACACTGAAGTACGCTGGCTGTCGAAAGGCAGATGTTTGACAAGATTTTTTGCTCTTTTTGAGACTGTTTTAGAGTTTTTGGATGCTAAACATCCAATTTTAAAACAAAATTTAATCAAGTGGAAACCAGACATTGCCTATTTAACAGATTTGTTTACTAAATTTAATGAGATTAACTTCCAGTTACAAGGTGACAGCCTAAATTTGATTAAAACAAAGTCCAACATTTCAGCGTTTCTTGTCAGAATTAAGCTAATGAAGCAAAACATTGGACGGTGCGAATTTTCCCAGTTTCCCAATTTGTCACAGACAAACTGCCAGGAAGATGATGTAGTTGCCATAGCAATATATGTAAACAGAATCTTAATCTGAAACGAAAGGTAATGTGAATTGCCTGATGAGGGTGTAAATACACCGAAAACGTTAGCAATTAATAAAGGTGTTTGATCTTATAAATGCATAAAGTGCTGTGAATTTAACTAATTAACTAATTAATGTTTCAACCTACGTTCAGCATTTAAATGCCCTCTATTCAGATTTTGAAACTAGGTTTGAGGATATTTTTGACTATGGTAATACCACAGTGGATAATCAATACATATGGTTACATTGAAGAAATGGATGTCATATTACAAGAGGAACTGATCAGAATAAGAACTAACGAAGAACTTAAGTACCAGTTTAGAAACGGATATCAGCTATTCTGGCTTCAAAAAGACATACCTGTTACTTATCCCGTATTATGGAATATCGCGAGAAAGTTTTTAATTGCTTTTCCATCCTCATACTTAGTGGAAAGGGGTTTCAGTGCAGTTGTCAATCTCCTAACAAAAAAAAGAAACAGACTGGACATCACTAACTGAGGAGATTTGAGATTACAAGACGGCGCAGGCGAGCCATTTCCAGAAAGGTCACGCCGAACTCGCGCTTGAAGGCACGGCGCACGGTGGACGGGTCATAGCCCAGCGCCGCCAGGTCGTCTTCGAACCAGCGCCGCTGCGGTTGCCGACCGAGGCGCTGGAGCAGGTCGCTGACCAGCGGCCCCTGCGTGCCGAGCCGCTCCAGCGGCCGGCAACGCAGGCAGGGCCGGAAGCCGGCCTCGACGCAGCCCTTGATCGAATCGAAGAACAGGGTGTTCTCGCGCTTCGGCTTGCGCGCCGGGCAGGTCAGGCGGCAGAACACCCCGGTGCTCTTCACCCCGACGAAGGCGAAGCCATCGTAGGCGGGGTCGCGCGCCAACAGCGCGGCATACAGGGTGTCGTCATCGGGAAGGGGAAGGAACAACGCTGCGTCGGACATGGCCGGCTCCGGAACCAGGGAGGCGATGGATAGCCACTCTAGGCCAGGAGCCTGCGCCTTGCCGCCGCGAAACGGGCGTCGATTCTTTCTCAGCCCTCCTCGAAACGCATCTCCGGCGGCTGCTCGCGGAAACCGTGGGTGATCGCCGCCAGGTACACCGCGCCCAGCGCCAGCCAGCAGAGGCCGAGGATGATCGCCAGATGGTCGAGGCTGGCCATCAGCCACAGGTCGGCGACCAGGCCGATGCCAGGGAATACCAGGAACAACAGGGTTTCCCGTGGGCCGCGGCGCTCGGCGCCAAGGTAGTAGTGGAAGACCACCGACAGGTTGACCAGGCTGAAGGCGAGGAAGGCGCCGAAGTTGATGAACGAGGTAGAGGTGGTCACGTCCATCTGCAGCGCCAGCAGGGCCACCACGCCGCACAGGACGATGCTGTTCACCGGCGTCTCGAAGCGCTTGCCGAGACGCCCGAAGAACGGCCGCGGAAGGACGCCGTCGCGGCCCATGGCGAAGAGCAGGCGCGAGGCGCTGGCCTGGGCCGAGAGGCCGGAGGTGAACTGGCCGACGATCAGGCCGACCAGGAAGAAGGTCACGAACAGGTCGCCACCGATGTTGCGGGCAATCTCGTAGGCCGCCGAGTCCGCGCTGTCGAAGGCGAAGGACGGGTGCGCCAGTTGCACGAAGTACGAGGTGACGATGAAGATCAGCCCGCCCAGCAGGGTGATCAGCAGGATCGCCCGCGGGATGTTGCGCCGCGGGTCGCGGGTTTCCTCGGTCAGGGTACTGACCGCGTCGAAACCGAGGAACGAGTAGCAGGCGATCGCCGCACCGCTCATCACCAGCGGTACCTGCAGGTCGCCACCGAGCAACGGTTGCAGCGACCATAACGGCTTGCCCGGGTCGCCCAGCACGTAGTGCACGCAGAGCGCGACGAAGGCGCCGAGGACCAGGAACTGCACCAGCATCAGCAGGCCATTGACGTTCTTCGCCAGGCGCAGGCCGACGATGTTGATCGTCGTGGTCACGCCGATGAACGCCAGCACCCAGACCGCGTTGGGTACCGCGGGAAAGGCCGAGTGCAGGTAGGCGGCGCCGATCAGCCAGATCGCCATCGGCAGGAACAGGTAGTCGAGCAGCACCGCCCAGCCGGCGATGAAGCCGAGCCGGGAATCGATGGCCTTGCGCACGTAGGTATAGGCCGAGCCGGCCACGGGGAAGGCCGCGGCCATGCGCCCGTAGCTGAGGGCGGTGAAGAGCATCGCCAGGGAAGCGGCGATGTAGGCGGCGGGGACGTGTCCCTGGGTGGTCTCGGCGAGGATGCCGAAAGTCCCGAGGACGATGATGGGGGTCATGTAGGCGATGCCGAACAGCACCACGGAACCCAGCGACAGGGTGCGCTTGAGTCTGGCCCAAAAATACAATTATTCACAAGAAATAAACCTTAAATACTACTAAAATCTACTACCTCCATCACTGATACAAACTTCAAGTAATCATCGATCTTTACAAGAATTCGAATGTCACTTAGCCAACCTTACATTGATACAACACTCTTCTGAGTTGTCGGTTGCATCAGCTTTTATACCAGATGACTTACAGTCCCGTGCTGCTTCATTTACATACTTATATGTAACAAGTTGAAAGTTATTAGCTTACAGAGTAGTCAATTCATGTCATCCTCTTTACAATTAAATTATATACCGAACAAAACATCAATATGGACCATTTTTACATTCTCATATCGGACCAGTGGTAAAATTAGTTAGATAAGATGATGTCATTATCCGGGACAGCTCTTCCGGAGGACGGTTCCCGATTCTTATCACGTGATTGCTAATGACGACGGAGAAGCTGGAAGTAAGTTAACTCATAAACTAAAATATAATAGGTTAGATAATAAGAATATAATGATAAATAATAAAGTGCATAATAAAATAAAAATAGGACAGGTCAGAGTTAACTTCCTCACAATATGACGTATGTTATAAATGACAACCGACCAGTTATTATACCCCCACAGTGGTTTATATAACCCCCCATATGATTTTTATGTAATCTTTTTAATTCTATTCTTAGCTTAATTTAATAGTTTCGTTTTAACCATTTTATTATTTTATTTTAATTTTATATAATTTACTTAGATGGGATTAAGATTCCCTTTATTTGTTTATTAATTTCATTATGTAATCTTAACATTCATTTATAATTCTTTTTAATATTTTAAAAATTTTAATAACATTCCACATATTGTATTCCAAAATATTGTATTCTAATTGTGTTTTTGTATAAAGCTGATGATGACTTCTTGAAGTTGAAAGTACTTCTATAATAAATTTATCTTTTTCCACTTTGAATAAAGTTTATTTATAGATATACTATATATAGTATTTTCATTGTGATCTTAAAGTGTCCTCTCCCTCTATCAATCTTGATCCATGATATCTTATATTGCCCATAGAATCATAGAAAAATCACCATGTAAAGTTTATTAGGATAAAACTTCATATGGTTTAAATCAGAGGTGGGCAAACTTTTGGAAGAAAGGGCCATATCGTATCCATGAAATGGAGCCTAGGGCCGCATCCCGGGTCCGGCATCTAATCAAAAAATTTTTCACTACACTTCACAATCTGGCCCCCTCCACGGATATGGGTGTAGCCCGTGGTTGGAAATGATCCTGCCCTTGTAATCTATCTGATTGGAAAGGGGCGTAAAACAAATAACAAAAAAATCTTCCAAAATCCCGCCTTCACCTAATAACTGTCTGAGGTGATGAAATTCTCTTAGAAAATTATATGGCCAAAATAGAAAGTTCCTAAACTTTTTCTAAGGGACGCATTTATTGACTAAAATATCATAAAAGGGTAATAAGTTAAAAGTAAGCGAATTTTTTTAAAAGGGTAATAAGTAAGCAAATTTTTTTAGTAGACTTTCATTGGCCGTTATAATGCCGGCAGTCCGAAAAATGTGAAATGCCATTTTCAGAGAGGCTCGGCAGGGTCGAAATTCTTATAATTAAATTATATATTAAAATTTTGATTTAATCACTTTAAAATTGAAATAACAATTAAAAACATACCTGTTTAGGAAATTGCACAAATTAAATACAAACGCCGTGAAATTTCGAATTTGTATTTGTCATTTTCAGAGAGGCTCGGCAGGGTCGAAATTCTTATAATTAAATTATATATTAAAATTTTGATTTAATCACTTTAAAATTGAAATAACAATTAAAAACATACCTGTTTAGGAATTTGCACAAATTAAATACAAACACTGTGAAATTTCGAAATTTGTATTGAGTTGATAGATCGACAAAACGATTTTATTTGATTTTGAATGTATTTTGCAATCGATTTCTTACTGCAATGATGTTTATTCTGATTAACGGTTTAATCAACTCAATTTTTGTAAGAAATATGCATTTTAAAATCTTTGGAAATATGATACTGCAAATGACATCTACATCTTACCATATGAATTATTATTTATTACTTTTCTAGAAATTATATAACCTATATTGCTGAGATATGGAACAGATTTGATATTTTTTTCTATTTATTTATTTATTTATTTTATTTAATTGAGAGTAGTGGGCTGTACTCTGTCGTTTAGTCTCGAGAAGGATGAAGTTATTAGGATATAGGAAAGTTAAAAATGTTGAAAGGTTCCTACCAGAAGAAAGTGTGGCAGGTCACTAGTGGAAAGTAGTGTTGTTTATTTTATTTATCGTTAAAATTTTGGCATTGTGGCTTTTAGCTAAAGGGGCCGCGGTTTGCCCATCCCTGGTTTAAATGGTGTGGGAATTCTTTGCAAAGTAGATAGCATAACAATTAGGCATGTTCAAAGATGAGATATTTTTAGTATTTTTACTAAAATATTGAAATATTAAATTAGAAATGAAAAATTCATATACCCTAACCATAAAATCAATGAAATAATAATAAGTTTTGAATTCTGTTCTCTATAATTTGTTTATATAATTTAATGTTAATATATTCTGCTTAAAAATGTCCAATAAATAAGCTCACAGACCCCCATAAATTCTCAGGTCACAAGGATCCTTGAACCACGCTTTAAAAAACACTGATGTATAAAGTAGTGGCTGCCATGTTTATTTGTGAAATAAGATCATATTACACATATCTTTTTTTATTTGAGAAGTGTCCAATAAAATATTTTTATATACGAATTTTCACGCGTGTGTGCGTGTGTAACGTAAATAATAGAACTGAGAAGACATAAGATATTTGTTAGAAATAAATATAGCAGAATCTATGCAAATCCAGACAAAGTATAGCCAATGCAAAGATGATGCAACATGACTTATCATATATATACCATATTAATTTGAATTTAAGCAGCACTTTTTATTCAAATTTTTAAGACAGAAAATTTGGGTGTGGCTTAAATTCAAAGTGAATATTTTAACATCTTATTTCTCCCACTCCCCAACGATCGGGTTTTTGCCTTATGCTCTACGCATGCACATAGTATTACAACCATTGATATCAGTTTATTCGGTGATCCCCATTCATACTTTTCTGATTTAATCCAGTTGCTGTTTGATAATAGCTGAGTAAATTGCATTGTATCTGGCTATATTTGAATTATGAGAAAAATCACGAATTACTATAATGCTGTTTATAACTGCTGGGGAAACAAAATTGCCACATTTATTATTTTAAACAAAAAAACTGTACCCAAGGAAAATTTTCCTAAGCGTGTTATAATTCAAGCATAAAAGAATGCATGGATGACAACAGAATTGATGAAAGATTGATTAGAACATGTTTGGGAGAAGAGACCTGGTGCTATTTTAAAAAAAAAAAAAAAATATTTTATTTATAAAAAATTTTTAAAAAAAAAAAAAAAAAAAAAAAAAAAAAAAAAAAAAAAAAAAAAAAACGAAAATGATAGTATCTAAAGAAGATTCTCAATAAATTAGGTAGCTTATTATGTATATTAGTACCTGTTTAAGTAAATAAAAATGTTTCTTATTTTTCAATACCTATTATAAAATCATTTTTTATTTTTTCCAATTTTCTGATTTTAAAATCATACTGCAGCTTAAATTTGAAGTAATATGGTATTAATCCTATTTGCTTAATACCTGATATTTAAATACAAGTAAAAATACCATGAATATAGTCACAAATGCTCATGTATTTTTAATAACATTCGGTAAGATGATAATCATTTTTTAAGAATATTGTAGATCAGGGATGGGCAACCCACAGCCAATGTTGCACAAAATATTACAAAATAAATAAATAAAAAATTCCTTAACTGAGAAAATGAAATATGGATTTTTATAGCATCTTTTTCAATAAATATAGAAAATGTACCAAATGAACTTCAATTGGAGATAATAGATTTGTAATTTAGATTTGAAAGATACTTTTAAAGAAATATTTGGTATATTTTTATAAAACTTTTATCAAAGAAAATCAGTTTTCCAACTTAAGGAAGTATGCAGCAAAAATTCTATCGCTATTTTCTACAACTTATATATGTGAACAGTTTTTTTCACAATCAGTTTAGTAAAAAGTAAAACAAGAAATCAGCTCCAACAGACTCGCATCTTAAAAATAATTTAAAACCAGCAATGATTAATTAATATTTTATTAAATATTTCAGATATATTATGTTCACATCATTTTCAGAAGTCACATTAAATATAACTATGTTAAATCATAATTATTTATTCATATATAATTATAAATTATCTGTGTTTTGTTTTTTTTTTCCTTGTGTGCAGCCCACATCTGTTTGAAAATTTTTAAATGTGGCCCTTACATAAAAACAGTTGCCCATCTCTTTTTTGATGGAAAGGTGTGACAAGAATGCATTGTGACTGGGCTGACAAATAATATGAAATATCTAAAAATTCTTTAATTTTTGAAAGGCTTGTGTATAAGATGACTTGCTCTTTATAAAAATTTTTTTGCCTCAAAAATGAATATATACTATACACATATTTGCATTAAATATGAATTAAAAATATTTCTATGTTAAATATGGATAATATGTTCAATTATTGGCATTTCTTATAGAATATAGGATACATTTTATACTTAATTAGAAAGACGACTACATCTTTATCTACATCTAATTATAAAGTTATATGCTATGTTGTTTCCAATATTTATGCTATACATAATTTAAAAAAACACAAACTAAAACATTGTTAACAGGAAGAAAATCTTTTATGTAAGAAAAGATTTCTCCTAAATAATTTTTTCTTGCTCTAATAATGCTTTTTAATGTGTGTTTCTTTTGCCATAATATGCATTTTTTTATTGAATTTTAATTAATCTTAATGTCAGAAATATTAATATAGGTATTATAATATTTATAGGTTTATAAGTAATATTAATATAGGTATTAATATAGGTATTCCTCCTATAACATGGTAGATAGGTTCCTAAAAAACAGTGTTGTTTGAAATCGTGTTTTATGAGACCTGGAACCGATACAAAAAGGAGAATTACATTCCAAAACCAATTAAAAACAACTAATTTTCTTTAATTCCACATAAGAAACTTAATTTTTATCAAGAATATTAATAGAGAAAAAATATATATGTAAGACCTCAAAAAACAATATCTGTGAAACAAAAGGAAAGAAAAGAGCATATGGCCTAAATAACATTCATTTAATAATAATATCTTCCTTATCACTGTTTCGTTAACACGAGAACGTTTTTCTCTGTAACAATATTAATTTCACTTTCTGAACTTTCTTATGCATTTAAAGTTTGTGTATCTTATGCTCTCTACAAAATCGATAATCTAACCCACTGCAACCCTCTAGAAAACAATTGTTCCTTAACATATACCCCAAAAAAATTTATGAATAAAAAGTTTTTCTTCTCGTTTACAGAGAGAATAAAAACTTGGATAAAAAATAAGAACTTAACATTTGGAACACAAAATATTCAATTGTCTTCAATTAACTCAATTTCAAATCGAAATCGAAAATAGACTGCATATCATCCCTTTCATGACAAACTAGTGAAATTGCTTTTATGATTAATTTTAGCAAATTATTTCCCAATGCTTACAAATTGTATGTGTATTGTGTGTCCATAGTGTGGATTTACAAAAATTAATGAAAATGTTTTGTGTTGTAGGAGAGTAAATGTAATTTTCTAAATGTGTTAAGTAAAAACTGTTTTAATAGTACTGTGTTATATGAGGGTTTCGTTTTCAAATTGTGTTAGAGCGAAACTGTGTTGTAGGAAACAGTTTTATAGGAGGGATACCTGTATTAATAATTATCACAAATTTTAAAACTAGCTTTTGATATAAACAAATAAAGATTTGACATTTACAACTTTTATCATTCGTGACAATGAATTTATTTATTATTATTTTTTTTTAAATATTATTAGATTATGATATAGTTTCATTGGATGGATAATTCATCTGGTTTTATTTCATTGCAAAAGTTTAATGCAAGCAAAATAATTAATGAAAATTAATAGTTTTCTCGATTTCTTTATTTTTTAATTACAGTAGAACCTTGATTTTATGGACTAGTAGGTAAAAAGGGTGTCCATTAATAACAACAGTTCATTAAACCAAAAACCAAAAGTGTTTTAAAAATGAAATACAGTAATTTATATTTATATATTTGTTAATTTAGGAAAAGATGTGATTTGAGAATTCAAAATGTAACTGAGAGCTGAATAAGCCAAAAATGTTTTTATAAATAATCAAGAATCATTATCACTCATAACTACTGCTTATACTTGAATATAAGCCAAGGAATTTTTTCCAAAAAAAAATTTGAATAAAGGGATTGGCTTATACGCGGGGCAAAAAAAATTGGAATATTTTTCATTAGAAACAAATATTTTTTTTTTTGTTAAAAATGTGTGGATGTGATGATTGTGTATATAATTTTTAGGTATTTAAATATCAGTTACTGATTAAATATGATTAAAAATATATAAATCAGATACATTGCTCTATTAATATTATCTGCTACATTTAAATTTATATATTTAAATTTGTATCCTGAAGATGACTTGTTAAAGTCGAAAGTGCTTCAATAAATTATTTATTTTTCCATTTTAAACTAGTGCTTGTTGTCAAATATAATTCTTGTTTTCCAAGTGGAAGTTCCTGCTTATTAGTGCTACATTTATTTATAAAATTACCTATTTCTTCTCAATTTTATTATAAAAAAATATGAAATCTGGATGATTGTTCATATTTAAATACATTAAAAATATTAATTTATTGGGTTCTTCACAAATAAGATTAAAAATATGTAGACTAATCTTCTTTTAGTGAATTAACATAATGTCATTACTGTGTGTATCATCAAATAACATTAAATGGAAATGTAGTGATATATATATATATAATTTTGCTGATTAACAATTTATATTTCTGATACTTTTAATCGTTTAGAAAATACGGGAGGATTATTTTACAGCCGATTTTGGATATCAAGTTTATTTTCTCAGTAATTGTGTGACTGTTCAGCTTTCCATTTTTTTTCAATTGGAACAAAATTTTTGTTGCATGTTTTCTGATTTTTTTTGTCATTTAAATCTTATTAAATATTTTTGTCGAGTTTTGAAATGAGGAACAATTTTAATATTTCTTTGATATTTTCTTCCAAATAAACATCTGTCTTGCCGGGTGACCATGTGGTAAAGCTGTGGCTTTGCCACCCTGGAGGATCTAAGTTCAAATCTGGGTCCCACATCTCCAGTTTTTCAGGAGAGGTTCGGGCCTGGTCCAGTTGAACTCCATCTTCAACCATCCGGTTGACCCCATTACGGGTGTTGGCCAGCCTGTGATTTCAACCATCTGGTTGACCCCATCATGGATGTTGGCCAGCCTGTGATGGGCTCTAAAAGTGGCTGGTGCCAGATACAGAATACCCCTAGTGAGATATGGCAGCTTAACTAACCTAACCTAACTGAATAAACATCTCAATAAAATCATTGTAAAAAAATATGACTGGATGCTATGCAGCACAATTGCATCCTGCTCTTTATCTTGCTTTCTCTTGGTGTTGCATCATGATGTTTCAATGCTATAAGACTGGAATTTTGTTAAAGTGGTTTTATTTATTGCAATAGTAAACTGGATTTTGAAAATTTTTTAAATTGTAAAAGAAATTATCCATTTATTTCAATGAATTCATTTTGTTCTAATACTTGAAAGTTGGGCCCAGTACACTGATTT
The DNA here is from genome assembly GCA_000484575.1 of Olivierus martensii. NCBI lineage: Eukaryota > Metazoa > Arthropoda > Arachnida > Scorpiones > Buthidae > Olivierus > Olivierus martensii. The sequence goes on along the minus strand of AYEL01073431.1, from coordinate 5,862 downwards.
CAAATTTTTATTGATTCTTAAACTGAAATTGTGGAATTGGCTTATAAACAAGTATATACAATAAATGCATAATTTCTTCCTACTTCTTATACAATATAAATAATTCAGCTCATTTCAAAAGTGGAAAATATATTTAATAAATATATTTTCCACTTTTGAAATGAGCTGAATTATTTACATATACAATAAATTTTTTCTTATTGAAAGCTATAGTGATGATGATAATTTGAACATCTAAAATAGATAAACATATTCTTAAAAGAAATATGGATGATATATTTTCCTACTTATAAAATGCAATTATCGAAAATGTGTACAAATTGCTAACTAACTGTGACCTGCTAAGTCTTAACTCCATAAAATAACATTACATTCCTCTTGTATAACAAAATGTTGCATGTGTTAAGCCTAACTCCTAACATACATTCCTTCCATATAACAAAATGTTGCATATAATAATACTGTCATCCATTGTTCTTTGTGGAAACTTCAAATATTTGTTGAAAACAAAAAAATTTAATCCAAATATTTTGAACCATTAATTCCAAAATCTGATAAAGCAGAATTCATTAAACCATAATTCTACTGTATTTTAATAATAAAGAAATATCAGTAATTAAAATTTATCATCAATGGTTTTATGCCATCATTATAAATTTATAAATGACTCATAGATTTCTAAGCATTTCATGAATTTGATCCCACTGGCAAGTATTCATAAGCATCAGATTATTTAATAAATAATATGACATATTTTTCATGATGATGATTTTTTCTTCTGGAATTGAGAATTTCATAATTGTAAATTAAAGATTTTACATATTTTATCATTTATGATTATATTGCTTTCCTTCTTTTTCGTGACATATTTTTTTTATCAAATTTTTTAATTATTTATCTGCAAAGCTAACTGCTTAACATCAAATTATTTTTTGATCTTTAATTAAAACTGTAGAAGAAATCAGAGTAAAGATGAAAAACCAAGCACTAAGCAGAAATAAACCTTTATTTCACAAAGGAACATTTTTGACCATTCTCTGCTGGTCTTTGTCAGCTAATGTCCCTGTAGAATATTCTGTAGAAGAAATGCAACAGATAGAGAAAATTGTTGATTTTAAATAGTTTTTATTTAGTTTTATTTACTTTCAGAATGAAATTATAAAATTTTGTAAAATATTTAACAAAATAAATAGCCAAAATTATGAATCTATAAAAATTTAATTTAAAATTAAATAAACTAAAAATAATAATTAAAAATATTTGGTTAATAATTTTATATTGATTTTTTTCTTAATAATTCATATAATATTATTCAAAAATATGAAAGTATTCTATATAATGTAAATTGTAAATTTTTAGCATCTCAAGAGTATTTTTCTTATAAACTGCCGAAGACTTAGATCAAAAATGATTGTATATGCTAAATTATTAGTCTGTTAAAACTGACTTTAAAATATAAAGAAGTCTGAAGTAACTGATTTTCCTGCGGCCAGATGGCCTAGTGGTAACACTGTCGGCATGCCACGCAGGAGGACCTGAATTAGTTTCCTGGGTCTGGTAACTCCTGAAAAATTTTTTGGGGTGCTGGAATGGGCTCAGCGATCCCATCCGGCCCTCCTTCATGGGTGTGGGTGCAGCCCATGGTTGGAACTACCCCGCCCATTAGTAATCTCCCTGATTGGAAAGGGGTGTAAAATATACCAAAAAAAACTTATTTTCCTTCTTCCTAATAAAAGAAATAATATAGAAGAAACAGCTCTGCATAGGAAAATTTTATTTCAAACAAAAATGTCCATAAGGCTGCCATCAGCTGATGATAGCCTTATTGACATTTAACATAGGAATAGAACTTTTTATTTCTGTATTTTCTTTATTGGAGAAAATATATAAATCTGTAATTGTGGAAATATTTTTGGTTATTTATTTCATCATCATCAGTCTGTAATAAGAAAATACAAACATTTTAGAATATAGAAGTATAAATTACATTTTACCTAGTATATTCTGTTGCTTAAAATTTCTTACACAAATTTAAACTTACCAAATTTTAAATTTGAGTTGATATATATAAGTTTAATATGCTTGCAGAATTTACAAATTTAACACATTTATTACTTTAACATTGCTAAAATTTTAACAGCTTACAAATTAAATTTAAAATATAAATTATATAATATTAAATCACTGATAAAAGGAATTCTCTTTAGCTTACATTCTCTTTGTTTGTGAGGATGATACTTTGCCTGAGTCAATGAATGCATTTAAATTGTCTATGCTGAGGACATTAGATATTTATAATTCTTGTGGATTTCAAGTAACTCCATATTCTTAATTCAATTAGGTCTTATGCTGTTCTATAATTTAGCATCATCTCATTATATTACATAATTACAGTAGCTCTTCAACTTATGGTGGTTAATTCATCCAAAAATTTTTTCATAAATTTGAAAACTGCATCATTTCAACAATACTTAAGTTCAATATACATGAATAAGTGCTTAGTAAATGGAATGGTCAAATTAAATTTATGAACATACTTTAAGCATAGATAAGATAGTTTAATACTATAAATGATATTTTTGCAAAAAAACAAATTGCTTAATGAATTTTTCATTAGCTTTTTATAGATGTCTGACAAAAAATAAAAAGACTTGCACATCCATCTAGGTTTGAAATTGTATAAGTAAAGGACATACAGTGCAATTTTTAATTGCAATGGACTACATAGTCAAATGACATACATATATTCAATGATTCTTTCATTAAATTCGCTTAATATCTTCCCCATGTTTATTGCTGCTTGTTTTGTTTCAATATTGATCATGGATATTCAATATATTATAAAATAGAAGTTTTTTATTATATTTCTTCTTTTAATTTCTAAATTTGGCAAATGTAATAATTACTAAATGTATAAAATGATTTTTAAATAATCTTTACAATGTATACATTTTATACATTGTGTGTGAGAGTGAGCTTGGACAAATTCCTATTCTGCTTATAATGATAGTAATGTATGGAATTTAAGAGAGTGCTTTTGGAATATAACCCACTTTCAGTGAAATTTAGAGTCCATTTAACCAGGAACAAGATGTTAAAACTAGTTTTTTCATTTTTCTCTAGGAAGTCCAAAAATAAAAAATCCATATAAAATTTGAACATTTTCAATAGGAACCACTTCCCATTGATGTTTTGACTGCTGTACTTTTAAAGAAAATTAGTTTTTGAATGGACCAAAATAATTTCAAAAAATGGATTGAAATTGATGAATTATCAGAAAAAAATTGCTTTAAAAATTTTTTTGCCCAAAATTTCCACTTTTATATGTATTATTATTAAAAATATTAATGTATTCAAAATTTGTAATATTCTTTCACAATATTTTAAAAAATTATGAAAATTTGGGCAGTTTTTAGCAGCATAGCAGTAGCAGCTAAAATAAAACAGAGAATGAGGTCAGCAGTAATGTGATAGGAGAATAACATGAGGTCAGTTATTACTGGAAATAGCTGACTTTTTTACACATTCAGTCGATTTGTTACTCTAACTAATATAACCTATTATTTCTTCTGTAATCATCAGCTTTTGTATTATTTGTGTGAATAAAGGTAAGATATACAGGTGTCCCTCACTTTATGCGATTGATTGGTTCTATGAAATAATCGCATAACCCGAAATTGCGTAAAGTGAGTCGAATTTAGCATGGGTGAGATATAGGGGTTTCTTCAGAAGGATTAAAAAAAAAAATTAAAAATTTATACCTGTGAACAAAACAAATTTTTAATGAATGAATTATTTAAACTTATAAACAAACGACACAAATTTTAATGAATGAATGGTTGGATAAATGAATTTAATTAATATTAATGTCATAAACACCTAAATACCAGGATTGCAGAGTTGTATGGCAAATGATCTAACTCTGACTTCGACCACCTTTAAAAAAATCCGATTCCGACTCCACCCAAAAATCTCTGACTCTGCAACCCTGGGTTGCAGAATCAGATGGAAAATGATCCAACTGAGACTCCACCTTTTAAAAAAAATCTGACTCCAATTCCCTAAAATTTGTAAGGTCCAACTCCCGACTCTGGGCAATTTAAAATTCCGACTCTGACTCCATCCAAAAACCTCCAACTCCCCGACTCTAACTCTGCAACCCTGCTAAACACTATGTACTTCTGACAGTCTTCAATCTGATGATGAATGGTTTGGTGAATCTGGATCATCACTTTTTTGTTCTCTTGAAGTCCCTGGGATGATAGGCTGATGATCTTCAATTTTTTAATGAAACAGTCGAGACTCAGATAATGGGCAGCATTCTTCCTCTCTCTTTAAAGCTCTCTGTAGCAAGCCAAAGAATTCTAAATTTCTCTCACAACATTGGCACTTCTAGCCTCATTTTCTTCAATTATCCTGGTGACATTCTCAAATCTGTTAAAAAAATTCAGTCATTTGTTTTGTTGTATGCTATTTGATGGGCTCAACAACAAAGGACTCTTGATTTCTGGAATTGGAAATCATCATTCATGTTGTTTTTCCATTTCCAGTAGCTCTTCATTAGTAAGCTCTGATAAGTGGGACTCGAGCAGTTCAACAACATTTGTCTCATCTACATGCGACAATTTTTAATTTAAAAAATTAATTTACTTTCTAAAATCGCGTTATAGCAAAAATGCATAAAGTGAGATCACATATAATGAGGGATACTGTATTAGAAATTGTTAATTTATGGTAAATAATTTATTTACATTATATATTTTGTAAACAAAAATATATTTATGAAAGAAATGAAATGCAGCCCAGCTTGATGGTATGTTTTTTATTTGCAGAATATTATCCAAATTGCACTTTTTCTTAAGTTTGTAATCTGTTGATGCTGTGTGAAAAATATTTATAATTGATTTTAAGGCAACTACTGTCACCATATCATCAACACCATATTATTTATATGAAAGTACTGATAATTACTTGTCATCATGCCGCAACAAATTTGTTAAATATAACTACTATATACTAAAGTAAAACTAAACTTCAGTATATATGATGGTCCCTCTGTGAATGGAGGGTAAAATTCACTCACCATCTCATCTTATATTGTAAGAGGTGACTAAAGGGTGCTCTTTCTTTTTCACTAGTGGTCAGCTACACTTCTGGCAGATCCTTTTCTCTTTTTCCTTATGTTTTCTATATTCTTTTTATTTCTTTCTTCATTCTTCAAAAGATAAAACTGTTGAGTATGCCTGCTCTCTCTTTAAATAAAAGTAAAATATATAATATATATATATACACATCACAGCTTCTCTTTCTGCAGTAGCCTGCCAAACTTCTTCTGGCAGGAATCTTTCACTATTTTCTTTTGCTTTCCTATGTACTTTTCACATCATTCTTCATCCTTCTATGGATTAAATTTACAAGTATGCCTTCTATCCCTTTAGTTCTGAATGAAAACAATAGAAAAATCAAAAGTATATACATAGAAACTGACATGGCATCTATGACCATGGAATGTGGATTGTTAGATGTCTCAACCATGTCATCTGATATATTATTTGTATTACAATATTTCTCCATTGGTGTTCTTTGAGAAAGAGTCTACCCACTATATTTGACTATTTATCTCTGAGCTTTATTAAGTGTTTCTGTATTTTTTTTTATTAATACTGACTGAATTTCGTCTACGTCGTAGTGTAGTTTTTTGAAGGAGATAATTTACACCCTGTATAATGACTTAATTGATTTTTAATATCGTATTTTGATGAAAAAATCTTATAATAATCAATTAAAATGCGATAAATCTACTTTTTTTCGTAATTTTTAAAATATTAAAATTCTAATGTATAAATAAAAGAATTTTTTTAA